>JASANG010001002.1:0-107632 GCA_030248215.1 Enoplolaimus lenunculus
GCAGTAAGCTGTGGGTCAGTGTATTCCTCATAATGCAACAAGTTACATAAACTCATTCTGGAGTTAATCAGCTTACCCGGAATTAAACCACCACAGAGTTAATATTCACTGTTATTAAATCAGAAACGACCAAAACTAACTAATTCTGTCTCTGATTTGATTAATTAACTCACTGGAATTTTAGGGTTAATAATGGACTCAACTGGTAGCGTGAGAATCGTGTTGTTCTTAGCGTTAGTTGCCGTCTTCTGTCAAGGTAAATTAGCTCAAACGTACCTGTATTTTGTTAAAATTAATTATTTGTTATTTCTCAGCTCATCTCTGTTCATTGCTTTAGAAAACACATAACGATGCTAAAGATGCCAAAATCATATAAATAGAAATGAATAATGACTAAAATACGTTAAACTTAAAAGATCTGACCCGTCGTTCATATATTTGTAGATCGAAATCCGAAAGCATAGTAATTTTAGTTTAAAAAAATTGTACTGAAAAATAGAAAATGAAATTTTCAACAGGAAAAACTAAATCATCGTGCGGTGGGTACAATTTGCAGGATTTATACCTTCGTTACAATTTTTGCGTTTCATAACGTTTGCCAACGCGCCTATCCCAGTGAAAAAATTTTGGAACCGCCTCTGTCTGGACTTCCAACCTATGTCATTCACACTGACTTATAATATTAATCATATTAGGCATTTAATTCTACTTGGTCCAGGAACCATGACGCAATATCTTTAGGGTACTGCAAATAACAGACCCCATATAATTAGGAGTCAAAGGGCCAATTTTTTGAGCCGTAACCAGTAGCAAATCCATAGATATTTACTAAAAAGCGACTTTATTGCAAAGTTATATTTTAACCCCTTCTCACATTGAGTTGCCTATAGGCAACTTAGCGCAGTGTATATACGTTAAATAAAAATATATCGCACCGTGTTGAACCATTGCAACACGTATACATAGTACTAAATCACCACAAGACGTGAGAGCCCCCTCGGGCTCGAGCGTCAAGCTCCTATAGCTGAGTGGTGATGGTATACGCCTCCCACTCCAGTCACTGGAGTTCGAATCCAAGCGTAAAAGTAGGTCTCAGGGAAAATACAAAATATTCATGTTAGAAAGGGTTAAAACGCAATGTAAAATACTGCAATGTTTTTCAGGACTGCAATCACAGCTTATTCTAATCAGCGGTCCGTCAAACATAAATGCAGTCAATGAGGTAAGTGTGAACACACCATCGACGTCCAACGCGAAACGAAAATTACACCATACTGATTGGCTGAAACTGAAAAATTGTTTGTTTTATGCGGCGTTCAAAATAAAAAAATTTGGCCTGGCCACAAAATGTGTCCCATCCCAGGGTTAACAAATGGTCGTTGACCCTTCCTCAACGAAAACGTTCCGTTGACCCTACCTCAACAAGTGGTCTGTGCCACTCGTTGATGTAGGCTCAAAAGAATGATTATGAAGAAGTTTTATTAGCAAAATTTTTCGTTTTAGTCATTTTCACGAAACTTATTATCAATTGGCCCTATATGGAGGGTTTCGCCACCATCCGTCGGCGACGGAACGACGACGAAAGGCGCCGCGACTCGGTGAGTAGAATTTGACTCCGGCGGAGTCGAATTTTGACTCAGTTTGTGCAGCCAGGAAAAGCCTGTTTCGGAGAGAGTCAATTTGACGCACCATTTTTTGTAGTGTAGAAAAATTTCTCGCGAAATACATTGTACGCCCGCAAACGTAAAAGTCGGAACCTAAAAGCCTTCGAAAGCTATACCACAGAGTACAGCAAACAACGCAAATAGCCAGTAAAAATACGAAAAAATTGATTACCTATAAAATAGCCAAAACCTCCGGCAAATATTTAGTCGAAACCGCTCCTGATCGATTAATTACATGGGCCGATCTAACAAGCATACGAATGGTTTTTAGATCAAATCAAATCGCCTGTTACTCGTAACAGGTTCGAAATGCGATAAGTGCATAACGGCGAAGCAACTGCTGACCGCAAACAGTCTCGTCTTCAAAAGCATCGACTGGGACACTTTGCCGGCGACAAACCAACTGAGTTTCTTGCAACAGGTTCAAACGCTATCCGGTGGTAGCTTAACGGTTCCTTATGTATTCGTATGCCAAAGATATTATGGAGGTATCTTTTTGTGCAGGGAGTAAAACTGGCAGGGTGCACTGCAAAAAGTGGTGAGTCAAATTGACTCTCTCCGAATAATAGTCTCTACGGGACTACGCAATATGAGTCAAATTCGACGCCGCCAGAGTCAAATTCGACTCACTGAATCGCATGTGTTTCATTCTGGCGGAGTCGAATTTGACTCTGTTTGTGTAGTCCCATTAGCAGAATGTCTGTCAGGGTATAACCGGATATCCGTTTTTGTTTCCGGTAAAAATCAGTGTTCCTTACCGTTTCTGTTATAGAAATAACGGAAATTCTGCTATTTTTACGCTCAAAATTAGTTATCATCTGGTATATGTCTCACAATTTTCCATTACAGATATGCTTCAATTTTTCGAAATGAAACATTACGAAATTCAACCAAAATCCTAAATATTTCGATGCATCCGCAATTTTTAGTTTAAAATTTTAGAAAGTCTGGTGAATATTTACACACCTCAACTGTTTTGGCAGAATTCTAAATCTATGAAACTTTATACTGCATTCTCCGTTTTCCGTTTCCGGCATTATGATCACTATCCGTATCCGTTATTTTTGCCATCCCTTTTCACCTTGATACCTGTATATATATAATGAAAAAATGAGAGATATATACGTTGTTTAACTAATTTTGAGCGTAAAAATAACCGAGTTTCCGCTATATATTTGTATAAAACAGAAACGAAAACTGAGTTTTAGCGAAAACGGAACCATATATTCGTTTCTGTTATTATGATCACCGTTAGTTGCTTTAATTATGCGTCTATGTAAGTACCCCGCTTTTAATATGTATGTTTCAATTTTAGTAAGGCTTCAGATACGAAATATTGGTCGCAGGGTACAACCGGAGGTCTGCCTCCGGTACCGGTGTCACGGGCAGATTTTTCTCCCGGGCAGATTTTTCACCCCGGAAAAATGTGCCCAGGCAGATTTTCCCCACGGAGAAATTTGCTCGGGAGGAAAAATGCTCTGGCAGATTTCTCTCTCCAGAAATATCCGCCCAGACAGAATTTTAATTTTTCTGAGTGGACGATGGTATATATACATATCAACTGAAGTGCTCACTCAATTTTCTATACACTGTTCACCACGTTCGCAGTAACCACTGGCTGACCACGGCTGCAGGAGATGGTGTTATTAAAGTATACGATCCGCTGCCATTTAACCTAGACGACGATCTTCAGCGGGTGTTGTCTCGTGTGTACGCCCACCTACAAAATGAGGGAATTATTCGCCTGTCAATTACACCAGTAGTACAAGAACAGGGGTTTGATGACTGTGGGCTCTTTGCAATAGCGTATATGGTGGACCTAGCTATGGGTACATGTCCAAGTCACAGGCTCTATGACCAGCATCTTATGCGCGAACATTTGTACGAATGTTTTGAATCAGGCATTATAAGTGCATTTCCCGGAATATGGAGGGAGAACAAAGAGTCTCCACAGTTTATAACTTTCGAGGTCATATACTAAATTAGCAGAAAGAAATGTACGTACTAGATGCTATTTTAGTAATTTTTTTGTATTCATTTTGTTAATTTGTGTAATATTTGTATATGTTAAAAATTCCGGGGAGAAAAATCTGCCCAGGAGAAAAATCTGCCCGTGACACCGGCAGAAAATCCACCTCCGGCTCAGGTAGAATTTGTGCAGGAGGTTATGGCAATTTCGGTAGTGAAATTACGCATAGTTTTTAGAAAGACTCAATTTGACTCTGGCGGAGTCGAATTTTTACTCAGTTTGTGTAGTCCGGAAAAGCCTATTTCAAAGAGAGTCAATTCGACACACCATTTTTTCCAGTGTTACATATACCTAAAACATATTAGTCACCTCCGGCTCCATAAGAATTTGGGCCCATGGGCTTAGTCTCAGGAATACGCTTTTGCAACGCTTTAGGCTTAGGTTTTTAAGGCTTAGGAATACGCTTAATCTACTGTTACGGCCCTAAAAGTAACATTGGCCAAAATTTGTACCGGTCGACACAAGACGTACCTTTAAGTCTACGACGCCGTCAATACTTCTACTATAATTTCAATTTTTGTTTAGATTTGAGCAATTTGCAAAATGGCCTACAGACAGGAGATCTCGTGCAACGACTACTTTCGTGCTGATTGACGCGACAGAAAGCATTAGCGCATGAAACTTTAAACATATATTTTATATTCTATACTTCATATACGAATCCAATAGTTTAGTTTAAGTCCGAAGCGCTCGTTTGCCGAACACCCCGGGTTTTATTAAAAGGATAAACCACATTTACATCAACGAAAGCAATTATATAAACCAAAGAAGGCAACAACATATTATCATAACATAACAAAGGTCCTTGAAAATTACCCATTATTCTACTCTGCTTGCAAGGATATTATTCAGAGCAAATATGTTAAAAAGCACACAAGAAACCTAGTTTCAGAACAAACTACAAATCAGGTACGCTGAGAAAAGAACATTCGAAAACCCAGCATGCTATCATTCTGTCGGGTTATTGTTCCAAAAACCTTAAAAAAACATTCTTCTTTTAGATACAGCTTAAGTTTGCACAAATTTCTATAAACATTTTCCTGAAAAACATCAACAACACAGACATTTTCATTGTTAAACTCGAGTTTACATCGAGCACTCCATATTGCCAATTGTGCATGTTGGACGATGAAATTAAAAGCTATTCTCTTTAATGGGTCGTGAATATTTCGTCCCAAAATTAAATCCGAAATCGTTATTTCATTTACTCCAGCTACCTGTTGCAAAACGGGAGTAATGAAAAAACTAATTTCTTGCGCCCGCAAACAATAAATAAACACATGAACATTATCCTCCCGCACTTCAATTCCATCCAAATAACAAAACGAACATATATTTGTCCCATCTGTAAAATGACTAGTGCGGTGATTAGTATACAATGACTTGTGTCTTAACCTAAAATGGACGTCTCAGGGTGTAAATGAATAGTGAAACCGTAACGGAAACGAAAGCCAGTTATACTATCTTTTACGTAAACAAACTGAAAGATGCCCCAATAAAAAATTACCCGTAACTCCAGCTTGTACGATCATTGCAGACCACTTCATCAGGGCACTACATGTCGGAGATTCGGCTCCAGCACAAACTCGCCATGTCATTTTTGTTGGTGATTGCGGTAGTAAAATATCCTGCAATTTTATAAGCTTAGCCATTCCGCAAACTTTTGCATCTTGTTAATTTTTGGAAGCCAATTGACAAGGATTTATGCTGAAATTTTTTTGACAACTGCAAATCAGTTTTAAAATGTAGCCAAACAGAGAGCATAAGTTTAAAATTAAAAGCCTATAAATCTAAATATAGACACAAAGAACTCTCCAAAATAATTGTTAACCTTACAGAGTGCAACCGGTCTGCCTACGGCTCCGGTAAAATTTTAGCCGGAAGTTCCGCCAATATCGGTAACGAAATTGTGCAATTGTCCAAAAGTTTATGCTGTGAAATGCAGTTGGAGCAAGTTAACATGGACCGGAATGTTTTAGTCGCGTGCGATCTTTGTTCCTGCATTACACATTTCTATTAAAAACCTCTATCGCTCTTGTACAATAAACACGATCGTATACAATTTATTGCAATTGCCCTTGATCAAGTATTACACAGCAAACAAACATGAGCCAAAAAACGTCAACGCCATATACTTGATTTCTTTTACACTAGAACCATATAATACAAAATGTCAATCACAAACGCACTACGTAAACATGAAAGCTACCGTATTGAGGTACATAACACACTATAGATACAGTATTAACCTTTACAAAGAAATACATTTAATCACTGAATTAATTTATGCTTTTAAATTCCAAAACAAATTGACATGGCATCCTTAGAAAAATTTAAATTTCACTGTTCAACGACTGAGTGCTGCTAAGGCGTGGCTCAATTCGAAACTGCGCTCCCGAGTAAATTCTACAGGCGTCAAACAGAGTTTAAATCCGAGGTCAACCTAAGGGTAGCGCTATAACTTTTGATGACGTCCGGCGCCGTCCTTGACCCGTACGACGCTGTCCGCCACCGTCTGTCACCTCTACGCACTGTCCGTCACGATGCACAATCGTACGCGAATTACTCACGTACAATACCGTATGGTAAACGAAAGGCGACGGACAGCGCCGCACAGGTGACGGACGGCACCGTACAAGGATATACCAACCCTCAGTGTCAACAAAAGCCTATGCCTGAAGACTGTGTACTCTGCGCCATTTCTATACATACTTCGACGATAAATACAATTTTTGGATTTATATATACAAACTCTAAAAAACGCTTCAGAACATTACGGCGACTGAGACCAACTTCACACACAACCTTAATAGATACATGTCAATGATTAAAAAAACGCACAACTTTAGCAATCCTTGTTCAACCCCTCCCCGATCCCTTTAACCTCACAATGACGTACCAGAAAACTACAACCGCATCCTGCAACATCCTTAGTGTCGTAGAGTACTTTTGTGTACAGTCTTGTAAACTTGCCCGTACGACAATATATCTTAAAAATTATAATAAACATAAAAAACATACATACGTAACACAGAAAGAGTGAAAACAAAATCACCAACCAGCAAGAAGACAACGCTCAGATTCATCGACAAAACGATGATGATGATGATGATGATGAAGACCCAGCATATGAGCTTCAAGTATTAAGCCACTTATAAACACGCTGAAGAGACAACAGATATTTATAACGTTGTAACTGACACATGCTCGGATACATTGACACAACGTTAAAATGCATTTACATACACCACAGATCCAGTGGTGGATCCAGGATTTCAAAATGGGGGGCCAAAATTTCAGAGGTAATAAACTTACTTTTGACCCATACACAAACCACGAACTATTGTCACAAAATTGCTAAATAATGTTTGTCGAGATGCTGTTGGGGGGCCCACGGCCGGGGTGGCCCTCCCCATGGATCCGCCATTGCACACAGATCATGCTGTCTAATATCGTTCACGGCATAGCGCACAGCGCAAGAATTTAGCTTATAAATATTTGTCCATAACCCCTAAATCTCAAACCTTAACATTTAATCGCTACCAAGGTTCAACCGGAATTACTCTGTTCCGGCCGGAATTACTGCAAAAATTCAATTCGTGTTCCTATTGTCGCAAATTATGCTTAATCATTTAAACGTCGGAAACTTTGTCCTTAGAAAAATTGTATTTCGACGCGAGTGTTTTTCCAATTACTTCAATTGTTTTAATAAGCTGTTTCTGTTGTGTTTTCGCAGAAAATAGCTCAAAATTTGCTTAAGCCGTTTTTAGCAGAGTTTTCTAAAAGTCCAACAGTAATTTGTGATAAAAATTATTTCAAATTCCGGTTCCTGTTCCGGTTCCGGCAAAATTTAGTTCCTGTTGGAACCCTGGCCGCGACGTACTTTAGTCTTTCCCCTTGCCTGCCATACACAATGTTTCTGTTTATATTTTGTAATATGCCTAGGTTCAATTTTCAGTCTACGCTAGAGTTTAGCCTTACGCTAAAGCTTATATTTATTTTCAGGAATTAGCATTAGGCTTATGCTTAGGTTTGTGACGTACGCGGAGGCGCCTCAAGCATATACCAAAAAACACCGGAACCGGGTATACATTTAAGTGCAAATTTCAACAAAACGTTAACCTTAATAACGCTAATTTTTTTAATTATTACTAGTTGCCATAATATGTTTATAATTTTGTTTCAACAAGAGTCTTTATATTAAATAGGCTTCTCCAAGATTGTAAATAATACAATAAATATAGAGTTGTACTTTTCAGCAACAAATATCCGGCAACGTAGAATACCGGAGCCGGATGCCAAATTTTTTGCCGTATCCGCATTTTCGGTTGAACCGGTACTGGCGGAAACTAAACAAGTATACCAAATGGTCTGTCGTGAACCTATGTTTGTTTGTAGTGAACACAATTCGATTAGGGTTAGGCTTACGTTTAATTGGTTTCAATAGCAGTTTGACCTACGACATATTCATACATATATACATGTAATAAACAAATCAGTAAGCTATCATATATATATATAATACACACAGAGTGACAGAGAAAGAAAGAAGAAAAAAATCATTTAAAACTACAACACGAACACTGCGAGCGACGCAAACGCACACAAAACCTGACTAAAATATCACAAACAATAATGGACAAATAACAAGGAAACGCGTATATTATATAATAAACGGTGTCAATGCCTGCACACAAGGAACCGTATTCGCACTAATGTACAACATCCACCAGATCCAGAGGCGTAACCTAAATTTCATCTCGAGAAGGTAGTTATTTCTAAGTTAAGCAGTATAACCATATAGAGCCCTTCACGAAAATTTTGCTGCAAATGTGGTGGAGCTCGAACCCACGACGCACGGATTACCGGTCAGCTGCTCTAATCACTGAGCTACGCAACCATGCAAACTTTTCGCTACAATGACTCTATATACATAAATCGCATCCTCGTGTAAACTGTTTGAAAGCAGACATAGCGAGCAAGAAAAGATTAACCGCTGGGCGAATAATCGAATATTTGTATCCGGTGTAAACCTTCCGGATGCCGGATATACATCTATATCAGTACAATACCTATGTACAAATATAGGTGCAACCTATATCCGGTAAATTAATATCCGGTCGGACCCTGATGACAGCATCTGTCACCGGTTACTTGAGATACCGGATGCCGGATATACATCTATATCAATACAATACCTATGTACAAATATAGATGCAACCTATATCCGGTAAATTAATATCCGGTCGCACCCTGATGACAGCATCTGTCACCGCCGGTTACTTGAGATACCGGATGCCGGATATACATCTATATCAATACAATACCTATGTACAAATATAGGTGCAACCTATATCCGGTAAATTAATATCCAGTCGCACCCTGATGACAGCATCTATCACCGGTTACTTGAGATACCGGATGCCGGATATACATCTATATCAATACAATACCTATGTACAAATATAGATGCAACCTATATCCGGTAAATTAATATCCGGTCGTACCCTGATGACAGCATCCACCACCGGTTACTTGAGATAACGTTTACGTTCTATTTCGAGTAACTAACGCAATTGGCCATATAACATAATTTAGTTTTATAATATTTTTCACTGAAAAACATTTCGATATACCGGATCGACCAAATACGTACGTAATGCACTGTGTTACGACAATTCGTCACCCGACAACTTAGAAATCCGAAATCTAGTCGACACGATAACTTGTCGCACGTCTATTATTAAGCTTACGCGCCTTTGGCTTAGGATTAATTGGGACTACGTGTATGCTTTGGATTAATTAGTCAGATGTCGGGCGACAAAATTGTGACGTACATATTTTGGCGTCAAACACATAAGTGTATATATACTTAGGCAGGCAATAGAATATACGAAGTATAAAAACACAAAAAGAAAACATTAATATACGATTGCAGATCATGATTGATAAGCACAGTCCTGCACATCCAAGTGAAATGTATTATATGACGACGAGGACATACACGCTATACAATCAATTGAGTCATGTTTTATGTCTGATATAAGTAAGCAAATATATATTAAATATACTAATATATACGTATATATACAAATATGTATATGTTGCGCGGAAAATCAGTGACAGAAAAACACATCAGACAACTCAACCAGGGCAAACCAGGGGTACCATCCCGTGTAGGAAAATTATCAAACGTATGACTGGCGCCGGCTGTAGCACGCACTAAACCGTAACATAAAGCACGTACCGCAGATCAAAGTAAGACCGACTTCATTTCAACCATTCACTGATTCAACTCAAGTTGACACTCGACAGTAATGAGTATTACGCTGTATAATAGTTTTCCGTCCAATTGACGATTCAATTATTAGCCAGATATTCGTAAACCGCACATCAAATTTCACACAACAGATACATTTCCGTTCAACCTCCTACGAACGCAGTAAGCAAAACTAGGCTAAAGGCTAAATAACATATAACAGAAATTAAGAGTACCAAACAGTGCACTACCTAATACAACGTTCCCGATTTGTGACCAAAATCGTCGCACGCATTCGATAAATACGTCTATTGATGAGATGCAACCAAGAGCAACAACCTACCATTACACCAGTATATTCACTTTGTTTGAAACAACAAACACTTGACGCCTAAAACTAAATCAACGTCAAAATATCAAAAACTGTAAGCTGTAATGTAAATTAACCTATTTTTATGAACCGCTTAATCCAATATACGCGGCTAAACCAGAATTGAAAAGCGGTGTAAGCAGAATTGAGAGAGAACACTACGATTTATAAAACTACAAATATAATTAGCATAACAACTTTGTCCGTCAGACAAGTTTAGCTTCAATAAACAAGCAACCACAAAACAATTTCTTGAATATACATCTTAGACTAGAAACACATCGTACTGGCATTCATAGGTGCAGCTTTGCAATAAAGCTTTTATAAATAGAATATTTTGCTACAAATTTGTGAACGAACAGTGCTGAACCAAATGTATCAAATCAATGTAGTATTACAATAATTTACAACTGTATGTATTACACAATATATATATCTACGTATACGTATATATGTATATATCAACGATATATCATTAAAGTAGACGTACTATTTGAACATTCACCATTCGATAAGATAAAGCAACACGACCGAAACAAAACACACAATGTAGCCGTTTAGGAAGCACCCAGATCACATTAAATTGGCAACCATGTAAACTATTAACCTGCATTATGAGAATAGTAAGATGCCAATCAATACTCAAACTTCCTCATACCTGCTTGTTACAAACCGACATTTACCTTAAGTAAACACAAAGCTAATGTTCAACTCTGCGTCAAAGACGACAGAATTTGGCTCGATCACGAACCAAAAAATGTCGACTTTAATAAATAAACACTACCATATCAGAAGTCACCGGCTCTCTCTCTCAGAGTTAATGATTTAACTGTATACAACCCTTGTTACAAACAAGCTTAATCTTGCTAGCGCATACGCTAGCACTGTTAAATATAAGTACGCACCTACATAAATACTAGAGTCGTAGCCCAATTTGTAATTCAGCCCAATTCCGAATTGGGCTAGCTCAAAGTGAAATTACGACTTGGGTTAGCCCAAGGCGGAATCATATCTGATAAAGCTGTGCGTTTTCTGATTGGTTACTTGATAGCGGCAAATTAGCTTAGCAAAACAAACTGTTTTGTAGCCAACAGCTACTTAACTATTACTTTGGCAATCAGAAAAGCGAATTTGCATCAGCTAATCGTATTTGAGTACGGCATTAAGGTAGTAACCAATGTCAAGGCGTGCGCTTGCAGCAGGGCAAGAATTACAACGTGGCTAGCCCAAGTCGTAATTCCGCGCTGGACTTGCCCAATTCGGAATTGGGTTGAATTACGGCTTGGCCTACGACATATTAATACTAAGTAAAAAATTACAAATTAGTCCAGTCCTGTCCATACAAAAATTTCAAGGAAATTACTAATCCAGTACGAACGTAAGCCAATTTTGTGAGCGCGACAAACCCGTAATGAGTATCAGAAAATCAAAAGACAAGATATAACAATAATTGCAACAAAGTCAAACTACAGAAATAACATCGGTTTTGGTTTCTACAGAAAAGAATGTGCGTCAGATTTAAATTACACCCGCGAGTTTTCCCATTCGTCAATCAACAAGTCAGAATACTGAGCAATACGATATCTAATCAAAAATATAAAACAAAACTCTACACAAACCATAAAACTTTTTGCTGCCCCAAACAACGTTTAGCTGCCATCCAGCTCTGTTATTTCTGTCGCTCACTATAGACTTATGCATAGATTTATGCAATCAGGGTGCAACCGGAATTCCGGTTCCGGTTCCGGCATTTTTTCACCTTCCGGTTCCGGTTCCGGTAAATTTTTACCGGATTTAAAAATTCCGGTATTATAATTTGGCCGTTTTCTTAACTTTGCTAATTTTTAAGAATCTCTTTTGAAAGCCACTTGTACTCCGAATATAAGCCATTGATGGTGGATTTCACTTCAGTCGATGATGAAAATCTAAAATACAACAAATAAAATAAATACCTATGTTCGACTAAGGTTATTTCACAAATAATAGAGCAAAAAATAAGATTAAAATGAAATTTTTGGTGAAATGCATTTTTTCATTTTCCGGTTCCGGTTCCGGTAAAATTTTCAAATTCCGGTTCCGGTAAATGGTAATTCCGGTTGCACCCTGATATATATATATAATATATATATTGCATACAGGGTGCAACCGGAATTACAATTTACCGGAACCGGAATTTGAAAATTTTACCGGAACCGGAACCGGGAAATGAAAAATGCATTTCACCAAAAATTTCATTTTAATCTTATTTTTTGCTCTATTATTTGTGAAATAACCTTAGTCGAACACAGGTATTTATTTTATTTGTTGTATTTTAGATTTTTCGTCGTCGACTGAAGTGAAATCCACCATCAACGGCTTATATTCTGAGTACAAGTGGCTTTCAAAAGAGATTCTTAAACGGCCAAATTATAACACCGGAATTTTTTAAATCCGTAAAAATTTACCGGAACCGGAACTGGAAGGTGAAAAAATGCCGGAACCGGAACCGGATTTCCGGTTGCACCTTATATATATATATATATATATATATATATATATATATATATATATATATATATATATATATATATATATATATATATATATATATATATATATATATTTATATTTATATATAAACAACAGCAGTGATTAAAATACACAAAATACATACATTTACATTGACTCAATGACTGATACTGCGCTGCGGTGATAATGCTTCGTTGTTCCAATAGAAATAATCCATAGTACAAATTATGTTGTGATGTATATCTTCAGCAGATGAAAAACCAATACGTATAATAATAAAGCTCTTTCACCGTCACTGAAAAATACACAAACAAAAAATTAACAACATAGAAACAAATCCTGCGATGAGTACCAGGGTAAATTCCAACAACAAAAGTTCAATAATTCATGTTCCTGTTCAAGCTATGTCGAACACAGGCATCGGAATTTTTACGGTTTTGTGACAAAATGGTTTAAACGTTTGCAACTTGTTCAAGTCAAGTTTATTCATAAATTGTCAGGTTAATAATCTGATGTGTGATTTTGTAATCACAATAAATATCAAATAGCAAAGAAACGCGTACAATAAACAACGTTACGGCAAAACATGCCATTCACGTTTCCGTTGCAGCAAAATTTAGTTCATGTGGGTACGCTGTATGTGTCCGGTACTTAATTACTCCCTAACAGGCATTCAATCTTTCAATTCACTACTATCGCATTTCTATCATAGAGTTTTTATATTTAGACGTTTTTGTGCATCCCACGAAAACGCAAATTCAAAATCTGAAACTTACTTTGTATTGGAAAGATTATTTCCAAGACTATCATGCATCGTTTGGAGTGTGTTTGAAAAACTGAATCGGTATTTAATAATAATAATAATAATAATAATAATAATAATAATAATAATAATAATAATAATAATAATATGGTTTGCTGTTTAATATCGGCGGTGTTGATTAATATTGGCATCCGTTTTGAGCACCATTGCAATTGATCGACCGAGAACATTGTCCGGAATCACCTGCAAAAATTACCTCATTTGACAGACCACTCTAAAGCGATAGCTTGAATCTTGAATCATAACATGGCTCAATATTTTCATATGCGTATAGCACCTGTAATAAGTTAGCGATACGTTTTCTAACCCACGATATGCAGTTATGCATCTGAAAAGCCTTCAATGTGACGTATTTCATGCTCACCATTCGCTAGTGAATTA
Source organism: Enoplolaimus lenunculus (assembly GCA_030248215.1). Taxonomy (NCBI): domain Eukaryota; kingdom Metazoa; phylum Nematoda; class Enoplea; order Enoplida; family Thoracostomopsidae; genus Enoplolaimus; species Enoplolaimus lenunculus. Next base: position 14,035 of record JASANG010001002.1, read on the forward strand.
GATACATGAATAATGGTCACCGACTGGTCATGCGTGCAGCACGCATTTCACAATACGTGCCACAGGCTTAACGGCAGCGGGACCACATTAATTTACTACATACCACAACCGGAGCCCGATATCCGTCTCCCATCGCACACGTTTAAGAACTACATATACGGGCGCCGTGTCTGTAAGAATTTTCACAACTACGAGAGAAATGTATTAGCTACCTAGCTAATAATATTATCTTCACACAACAAAGTATTTTTCAACTAGGGATGAGCCGATACCAAAATTTTTTCAATGCAGAACTGATGGCCAACCGATACTGATGTTGATGCTGATGCCGATTCCAACTTTAGTACACCTTGCTTAATAAACAGGTAAGATACTACATTACATCATTAACCATCATAAACGATTATAATTTTATAAGAACGGTTCATTTCAACTAATTTTTTTAAACACAAACTCAAGTGAGATAAACAGTTTTCCTGACCAGACACACTGATATGCGCTTGAATTGAAATTGAACAAATTCGAACTCACTGTTATGTGCAAAATGTATCGGCAAAGAATCGGCAACTTTTTGCAGTACCGATGCCGATGCTGATACTGACGAAAGGTGCCAATTATTACCCATTCTGATGCCAATTAATCGGCACATCGCTATTAATTTTCATCAGTGAATTTTGTGAGTAACTATATTAAAACAATGTGTAACCGGATGGTGAAATAAACATCCAGTAAATTCATCTGAAACTACAAAACTACAGAACGAGAGAGGTCGAGACAAAAAAATCGCCAAAATTTTCGAATAATGTTCCATCCTATAAAAATCGTTGAGGAAGGTACGCTATATGAATACTACTATTGAATATCGGTACGTAAATGCATACAAAACTTGCACCGCGATTTATTGACTGCACAGACTTCTGACGTATGGTACCTACCTCCCACCCAAATCAATGGGAACACTCATCATAAATCACACTTTTGCCCGTGCTTGCCTCAACAAAACCAACTGCCAACAAAGCAACATAACAACAAAATCGTAACTCACATTTTGTTGGGCACGCAAGGCTATGATCCTTCGTTCTTCCTCAACGCATAACGCGAGTGCAATCCGGCGCGCAACCATCTCGATGACGGCTTCCTCGCGTGGAGACAACAATTTCGTAGTGACGCCGTCGTCACGTTTCCGCGTAATTAGACCACCACGACAAGCTGTTGTAATACCCGACTTCTGAGCAATCGCTGCGACCAATTTGTCGTTTCCATCTCGACCTACATAAAAATAGATACGTAGCTGGCTGCATGGGGGAAGCCAGGCTCACACTCAAGTCACAAGACTAATATTACATAACTTACTAGTAGCCATAGTTGCACCCGTGTGCAACTTTACTAAAACTAAAGGGCTGTGGTTCACACGTTTTCATAAAGTGTATACTATATCGTCAAACGAGACATTCGTTAACCCACGCTTTAAGCTTACAGAATTTGACTACAAATAAATTTATACGGACTTATTGACTATATATAGCATATAATACTAAATTAGCTTGACTAAATCTTTTTTGACAAAATATAATGCATTTAAATATCCGGCACCGTCCGGTATTTTTTACGACCCGGTTGAAAATTTGATCTCCATCCAATACCTTTACCTGTTGGGTGACACTTGACATATATACCTGTATCTTTCAAACCGCTTATAGCTTTATCATAGCTGACGGCACGTTCTTGTTTTTTGGCAAGCGGATTTGCAACCAAACCAATTGGACGTCTATCCCCACCACCATCACCGTCTTCCTTTCCATCGTCGGTCTGCTGTGCCAACACTTCGCTTTCATACTCACAAATCAAACGTGTCATTTCGGGCGTATTATTGTTGAACAGCCGATACAAATCACAGTCGCTAAACAATGCTGTCGACGTAGGCAACGACTGGCCAATATTGATAATATCGCCTTAAAACGTAATCAGAAATAAGGTTCCGCATTCTCAAATGTGTGTACCACCTACCGCCTGTTCCGTTACAAGTCTTGTAACTTTCGAACAAGTGATATTTTAAAATTCGAAATTCACAACAATTTCGGATTTGACGTTTCCTTCCACTGCGCCAATCTTGAGATCTGCATATGCAATAGTTGGTATGTTTGAAAACCTATCGCTAACTAATGATGCGTGCTATACGTAACTGAGAATACTGACAAAGCTTTGATCAAACGCATTGCAAAGAAAAAGCTTTTACTTAGATTCTATGTAAAAAACAAATACGTAATGTTAATAACATCTAACTGTTCAGCCGTATTTTGTTGCATAATCGTTACCCCTAAATCTCCTCGCGAAGTATGTCAAATGATCTTTAGTTTAAACATCTACCAAGATCATTTTACCATATTAGCGAATATATAGCAAGAAACTAAACACATTCAGCTCAGTAAATAACGACTCTACAACGGTTGTAATTTTAACTAGTCTGCGCCAGCTTTCCGCAATGCGCCAAAGCATAAAAATTCCCCTGCAATTTTTCCATTCATAGAACACTCACATGTTTTCCTAAGAAATTATTGTACACAAAGTAATGCTGGAAAGTTGCCCAAAATACGTATGTGGGGCGTTCCAGCTTTAATATATAGATTTACTTCGCCTTACTTACCAGTCAATGTATTATTTTTACTAATTGTCGGTGTCGCGCTGCCGCCACTGTCGCTGCTACGACTTCCTGCTTCTAATGTGTGTTTCGAGATTACATTTGTGATTACGCTTGATGCGCCGCTATGATTTGCTGAATACCCGGCGGTAACATTTTTTGTGTTGTTGCTAAAACCATTGCTCTCGCTGCCACCCCCAGTATGGTCACTTTCGACACTACTGCTAACGCTATCATTGCTGCTGGTGCTGTTGCTGGTAATTTTGGTTTTTGCATGTTGAATGCACGAATCAATTGATTTGGCCTACAATTATTATTTATCAATATTACGACATATACTTACTTACAGTATGGTTACGGACTGCCATTACATACCGGGTTGTCATCAGGATTTTGGAAACGGAGTATAAAATTTCACACAGGATTTCCTGCGTCACACACTGTGAAAAATTTCCTAACCCTGCACTCGCTTACCACTTCATCGCATACGTTTGGCATCGATGGCACTGACAACGAAACACCACCACTGGCACCCGTAAAGGCCTTCGCGTTGTACGACGCGGCACCACCACTCAACTTGGCTGCACTTAAAGCAGGCGCGCCGATCCCAGTGACAGCCTGTCCGTTATTAGTGACATCGCCAAACCCGGAATCGATTGAGCGAAAGCTCCACGACTGAGACGACGACTGTGACGACGTCGACAGCATTCGCTGATTATTAACAAGGATTGCCGTTGTGGTCGCGATATCATCGTTGCCTTTGCCATAGCCGCCGGTACTACCGAGTGCCGATATAAAGTACTTCCGGCCAGGAGCGGCGCTAATCGAAACCGACGACCAATCAGACGACGTCGACCATCGACCACCGCTGACACCATCAATCGCATCGGCACCACTGTTCGCAGCTCTAAGCATCGATGATGCCGGCGGAACAGTTGTCATCACTGACGCTGGCGCAGCAAACGGTTTGTTGCGTTCGCCAAACGATGAACACAACAAATTAAGCCCGCTTAAAACGCTGTCGCCGTTGCTGTCTCCAGACGACGGCGGCGGTAACGGCGGAGGCACAGCCAGTGAAACAAACATCTCGGCAGAGTTGTTGTTGTTGTTGTTGCGCCATGGCACTGCAGACATCGATCCTGAAGTGTTACGCCGCAACGACTCAAAATTCGACAAGTGCTGTTGAGCCGCCACCGTGTGGTTCCGGCTACTAAGATCATTGTACGCCGTTTCGTCAAAACGACTAAAGCAGGTTTGATTGAGCATCGGTGGTGTTGTACAATTCATTGCGTTGTTGCTGAAATTATTGTTGTGGTAGTTGTTGCCAGTGTTGCAACTGTACAACTGATTAAACGGCTGATGACCTGTGCTTGTCCATTCCGGAAAATAAAGGTCTTCAACCATAATAATCGACAGTCGCGACACAAAATATCAAATCAATCAGCAACGAGCGAGAGGCTTTAGAGTTCGAAATTGACAGCGTAGAAATAAATTCGACCAACAACTACTGCCGCAACGTTCTTGGATAGTGGTAGACGGAAACGAATTTTAAAACGGAATGGCGTCGAAGATGCGTAGTGAAAAAATATTACATAAATATGCGCTATTTTGTGGATCGAGTAGGTAGTTGGCTAAGATAAGTATAAAACAAACTACACGGCATGCAATTCCACTGCAAAGCTGCGTCTAGATTAATTAGTACATATACCTGATATGAAAGATATGAATGCGTGCACCTAAAACAATGAAAAAACTGTTACTGCGACACCGCTCAATACTAAAAATTTCAGTTTATAAGTTCGACCACAGAACAAAGCGCGACCTTGAGCCAGGGTTCCAACGGAATCTACAATTCAAAGTAAACAGGAATTTCTCATTTCACCGGAACAGCAATAGCAAATAAGCTGCATAAGCGACGAAAAACTGTTTATCAGCAATAATTGAGTATAAAATGCGCTGCTCTTCGACTCTTATGCGTGTTCGTAAGCTAATGTCAAACACCGGAAACAATGCAAGGAATACATCGAAACTTAATAACGAAAGCGTTCCAAGATTGCACTAAGGTGGAGACAATTTTTATCATATACCCCAGCTACTTTTGGCACTGCCCCGTCCAAATTTGTAAATGGAATCAAAAAACCATAACCACAAAAAGTATTACGAAAGAACCAGATTTCATTTTCTTTTCGTACAATAAGATCGGCAAACGAAATATAACCAAGTTCTACAATTTGGAAACATTCATTTTTTCGACATTAAGAGATGCTCATTGAAAGTTGCTTATAAATATTATTTCAAAAAGTATATACTAGTTGCTCAATTAACAGGAAATATATCAACAACAGAAGGCAAATCGCAAAAATAAATTTTACTATTAACAGATTAACTAAAAAAGCACTATGCAGCAGGGTACAACCGAGGTCTGCCTCCGGCTCCGATAGAATTTTTGCCGGAGGTTCTCGTAATTTCGGCAGTAAAATTTTGCATAAATTTCCTAAATTTATCTGTTTAGCGCGTTTCGATTGACTTTTGTCACAATTTTCATGAAAGAATTGCCGAAATTGGGCAGAAAATTTAGCGTGAAGCCTAACAACTTAACAACATTTTGCGAATATTGGCTAAAATTAACTAACCATCATTTTTAATACTTAATTTCGCCTCACCTCCGGCTCCGGCATTTTTCACCTCCGGTTGCACCCTGCTATGCAGTCAACCGCAGTTGAATTAACAAACTCATTTTACTACCCACAACAGCACGTAATAGTTAAAACCGTAAAAATTCCAACAGACGTTTCCTTATTGACGCTTTTTTGGTAAATTTGTCTTATTCCGACACCATACAGATCTCGTTTCTGGTTTCTTCCAATACTTGGGTAATTTGCTGAAAGTTTTCCGACTTTCGAGTACGTATGATCAGATCCGTTAGGCAGTCAGCAGTATAATGGCTCGAAAGCACAACGTGAAACAACGACCTCAGTACTTTAAAATCAGTAGTCATTCGATGAACACCCCAACTGTGGCCCATGTATAGAACGTGGCCGGAACAGTAGTATAAGCATATTCCTACGCCTAAGCCTAAGAGTAAGGATGAACCTATTCCTAAGCCTAAACAAATGTTTGTCTAAAGCTTAAACTGACTGTATTACAGCCACGCAGCAAAACGTCCCGGCAATGTTCTATACATGGTCCTCAACTGTTATCAATAATTACGGGTTGGTATTAGATAAATAGAGATGCCCCGGGACCTAAGGCCTTGTGGTCAACGCTTCAGTGATTGTCAGGGCTGCAGTTTTAATGCAACTGTGCCTTACTCGAATGGTCTTGAAGGTTTTCAAGAAGAATCTGGCGTTGCGGTCACGAAAAAACTTTATAAAGCAATTTTGACAAAACAAAATACAGTCTTACAAAAACATTCATTGGTTTGGCTTTGTACCGCTGTTGGCCCCAGAGCCAATGTCTCAGTCCAGCCCCGACTACGATAGCGGCTCCAGAATCGACGGTAGTATTGAATGACTTAATTAAATCCAATAAGATACTAAGATTAACCAAATTTCGCAAGAGTTTGTTCTAGACAAGATTACATTTCAGGATATTTCAATGTTATAATAGTTCGCTAGCCGTACGCAAGATATTAAGTTTCAACAATTGCACAACACGACACCCCGTTATTTAAATAATTGTACCTTCTTTTGTTCATTTTAATTTCACAGCGCAGTTTACAATGAAGGCACATTAACCGTTTTGTACCACGCAGCGCTCACCACTTGCTTTGAGCAATATCACCATCCTTTAATTTTGCAATTTACAATACTATTTTCTCCGCGTTTCGTCCAACGCTGCTTGCTCCCTTGTTTTGCCATACTGACTTTCTTCATCTGAAACCGTCACCGGTTTCTTCAGCTGACTCGTCATAACCCAGCGCAAGCCGTGTTTCAGCCATCCATTTTTCAGCCGCAGTAGTGCTGATCACGCCTATAAATCCAACGCGGACGTCAAACAACATCACTTGTTCGCGTCGTTCTTCGAGCCAAAACCGCCATGCTTCGCCACGTGGAATTGAACCGAACTCAGCGAGTAGCTTTTGTTTTCTCGCGTTGCGGTCTTTACGCATCTGTACCAATCTACGAATGACACGGCGATAATCAGCCTGCGCCTACAATAATAATAATAATCAGTTATTTATTTTTAAAGTGTTTCAAACCAAGACCAAAGGCAAAAACAAGTTCCGGTTTTTCTGTTTAACGTTCACAATAAACAGATGCCAGGGTGTAACCGGAATTACAATTTACCGGGACGGCAATTTGAAAAATGCACACCGCCGAAAAATTCATTTTAATTTTTTTCTGTATTATTGGTGAAATAACCTTAGTTGAAGATTGACTTGATCAGGTGTATATTAGATTTTTTTCATTCACTGAACTGAGAATCGAATGGTAATGCACCTCTATCTCTTCATTGTTCAGACACAAAAATGTTTACACAGCTCCAATGATAGGCTGTCTCGGTTACAAACCGAGACCTGATTGCTGAGACCAGCCATAAAAAGTTTCGAACTCGGTAGTTTTTGGTCATCGTCGGAAAAAATAAGATTTTCAAAATAAATAATTTTTTTACTACTTTGTTTTCGTACTTTTTGTGTTTTTCAGTGTTTTGTATTTTTTCAGAATATCTGCTCATATTATTGTGTAACTATATTTATTTATCAGGTATCACTTATTGGAACAATACAGAGCCATACGTTTGCTGAATCCTCGACATCTGGTCTCGGTTCCAAACCACCGAGACTCAAAATACCGAGACCGAGATCTGCAATATATATCGAGATTTGCCACGACCGATACTCACATCCTAGTAAACAGAATTTTTTCCTCAATATATGATACCTGTTTAAACTCCTACCACGCAACAAGACAACTCGAAACGGAAACGCACATGACTCAATTTATCGGGATAATCAATGAGTTTGCCGTCGCTATCGTATACCGGCTCTCGAAACTGTAGTTCCGGAAAAACAGGCCGCCCAGATAAGGGATACCGTAAACCTTCTCCAGTTTTAGCTCGTTTATGTAGCATTTTCCTTTCTTCTCGAGCACGTTCCTGCAAACAAAAAACTCTGTTAGTTAGATTCCCAGCATGTGCAACGGCGAAATCTATTGCGTAATCATAGCGACTAAAGACGTCTGCCATATTAGGTTTGTCAGCAATAAATATCCGGCAGGCGTATTAAAATACCGGAGTCGGCGGATGCCGATTTTTTTTTAAGTAATCGGATATTCGGTCGTACCCACGCATATGCTTACCGCCCATTCTTCGTTCGACAACGGCGACACCATCCATCGATACAGGCCCAATGGTATCGGATGCAAAAAACAAACTGTCGTCACAACGCAAACAATTACGAACATTCGACTTGGGTTACGATAAAAATAGCGATCAATAAATTTAGTCGGATCCAGTCGACGGTACCATGGCAGCTTGTAATATCGAGGCCGGTTATAAATACGGTACGGTTTATCGAATACAGCAAGTCGGGCGGCTGTAGTAACTAACAATCGCTGTGGCAAATGTTGTTTTGATTGACCTCCTTGTGACAGAAGCAATCGCCACTGAAACAAGTGACGTTGGACTCGTTGCCGCTGTGTTGTTGTTGTTGCTGCTGCTGCAGCTGTTCCTGCAGCTGTTCCAAAAGTGGCAATGCGCAACTCACAGTTACGACATAGTGACAAACTTGCGCGCAACACAACGGGATGTTTAAGGCTGAAAATACAAAACCATCAATGACAACAATTACACAGGATTCAAAAACAGCATAATATATATAGCTACACCGAAACCAGATAGAGCAACAATGCCATGCGTTTCAAAGTGGCAAAGTGCCTCAAGACTGTCGGACGCCAGTGAATAAAAGCTTAACTGAGAACACGTTTCGATCGTATTTAAAGAGAATCTACCAATTCATCGACCGCCAGCTTCTCGCCTATATCCCATTATCCAATGACTCGTTAACGACTTAAGTCAAAGGATGGATGTCAACACCCAAACGTGTACGGCAATTTGTTGGTTGAATTTCGAAGAGTCGTTGGAAAGTGAAATATGATTCCGCATTCAGATACTAAAAAGAAACATTACCACCATTTGCATTTATATAAACTAATAATAACACATACCTTTTAAAGATTGTCATTTGTCAGCAATTGACTCGCGAATGAAGACAGCAAACACATGGTAATGCCCAACTGGCTACTGTAGGTGGCTCTGCCACTCTTAAACCTATTTCAAACTAAAAACTAAAACATAAATATATAACCCTAAATCAAAGCCACACCTTAAGGGAGTCCCTGGCTCCACCTAGTCTCTCTTAGAACTTAAGTTACGCTTAGGCGTGGCTACAATGCGTAGAAATTGTAGAATCGATGCTATGGCGGCTGTGTCCGCAATGTAAACTTACCTGGGCCCTGCGTGGCCATTGAATAATGTTGCAATTATTGTTGGCCTATGCTGCGGATAACGACATAGCTAGGCTATGTAAGCACCAATATGGTACTTTTTAATGTGTGTGTCTAAATGTGCTAATATTGTTGTTGTTGTTGTTGTTGTTGCGGAAAGTGTACCGGGTGTGTGGCTCTGGACCTCAACCGCATAGCGGACACCCAATTGTGGGTGTCGGCAATATTCAAATGAGGTCGAGATGCGTATGGGTAGCCGGGACCGGATTCAGTATCACATTCATAGCTGATAGGAATTGACGGAATTTTTCGTTGTCACAGTATTGTTATATCTTGCAGTTTTCGTGTTAAATTCGGTGGAACTCGTGTCATAGCGGAGCATCGGGGTAAGTAAGGATTTAGTTGAATTCGATTAAGGTTGTCACTGTGGCTTAAGTATGTGAAGGAAACTCGGGCGTTACGGATAGAATTGAATTGCGCAGGGCGCAGGTTTACACAGTATTGGATACTGGTGTCATGTGTTAACGGAAACTTGGGAATATCAGGAGAACCTGGGAAATCGTAGTCTAATAAATCTAACGGGGTTAGATTTATTATTCTACAATGGATTGGGCCAAATCTAACGGGGTCAGATTGGTCGGTAAAATTTGGTGTATCTCTAACGGGGTTAGAGTGCACGGTTTAACAGGGTGCAATTCTAACGGGGTTAGGATTGCACGGAGTCTGGAAAGTAGTAAAGTATTCGTATCGGTCAAGCCAGTGGCTGGATTAAAACAGATTCAGGCGTCGGCTTTAAGGATTCCGGCTCAGGTTGCCAGTTAAATTACATAACCTGTAATTTGCTGGTATTTAATATTTGGTGTTATAAAGGATTTGGGAGGGTTAATAAACAATTACCGGCCGCGTTTACTAAATCAGAGCGATAAGCATAGATCTAGGAAAGAACTGCATAAAAGATACAGGATACAGGGCTGAGCTAGGCAAACAAATGTATGGAAACCTTGCTGGATTCCATTTTCCACACCAGTGAGAAATTTCAAAACGAAGTTCAGGGTATGTTATAAAGAACTGCAAATAGCAACCAACAGCTTAAACGTGGATAGCACCAGGCATTCTACTGCAAAGGGCATTGTACGTAGCCAAAGATCATTCTAGTGGCACTGGCCTTTAGAACGACTACCGGGCCCTGACACACGGGCAGCAAATCCTAATTACAATGTAAAATTTCCGTCAACTAGATTGCAAGACACCCATTAATTTTCGTTCTAAGGGCAAAGATACGGAGTCCATGAAACCGAATGCGGACTTAAACGTGCCACTAGAGAATATCAGCCCGTTGATAAAAAATATCACATTTCACACACTTTACCACAAAAAGTTTACTACGCAATGATTATACATATCACGGAAAACTCATAGTTGCAGTAAAGATAAAACTACAATATAACTCTTTGAGTAAAATAAGTCCGCTGGGCACCAGAAGCCGAAGAGGAGCGATAGCGTAAGAATGAGCATGTAACTAAACCTAAGAAAAAATTAGTCTAATGCTTCTCCAGGAAAACATTCACCCCTGATGTTCAAATATGGGCCAAAGTATGTGTTGTTTTCAAATTCAATAGCCTTTGAATTAGAGTTTATATTTTTGGAATAGACGTAAACTGCTTAAAATATAATTAGGCGCAGTTTGACAGCATAGGTACTGGTAAAAATTCTGCTCACACACACAATACAATCATTAATTATGTAGCTATACAAACACGAGATAAATGAACAGAATTTTCAATGAGTCTTGTGTTATCAATCAAAATATAATACTGTTAGTTCTATGTATTTCACATTACCTGGTTTGAAACACTTTTTCAAAATAACCAAAACGAATGCAGTTTCAATTTTCTGCGAATAATAATTATTAGGGATATGCCGACTAATCGGCATCGGTAATCATCATCGGCAGTTTTCGTGGGTATCGGCATCGGCACTGCAAAAAAATTGCCGATTCTTTGCCGATACTTTTTGCACATGACCTAACAGTCAGTTTGAATGCAATCAGTTTCAGTTGTGGGCGCATATCACTGTGTTCGGTAAGCAAAACTGATACCTTTGGTGCGTTTGTGTTTGAAAAAATGAATTGAAATGAACCGTTCGTGTAAAATTATAATCGTTTATGATGGTTAGGGTTTAAGTCTTCACATAATGATGTACTGCTGTATCCTATCTGTTCATTAAGCATGGTGTACTAAAGTTGGAATCGGATCGGTTCGGCAAAATTTCAAAATAACAATCGGCATCGGCAAATTTTTGTATCGGCACATCCCAAATAATTATATGATTAGAATAGCGAAAAACTTAACTGTTGACTGACTCCCTTAACATAGAGAGCGATTGGACCGGTTTAATATTCGACAACACTCGACATTCGCAGCCGTCCGCGGTGTAAACCTACTAAATATCGATGGTCCCAATTAGCCGATGAAATTAATATCCAGTCGCACACTGTGTTGATTGTTAAATGGTACAAAAAAATAATACAGCAGTTAAAATCCTAACCCAACTTTAAATCAACATACAGCCAAAACGACGCGGTTGAAAATTTAAATTATAAATGCAGCAAATTCTTTCCAGTGGTAGACCGTTTATCACAACGACACAGCACTCTCAAGGGCCCGTATTATCAAAAATGTGGAATAATGTATAGATCAAAGCTGTAACCGTATAAGCATATCCCTAAGCCTAAAGATAAACCTATACTTAAGCAAAGGAAAATTAATCCAAAGCTTTACTCTATTGCAGTGCAGCTGAAAAACGGTCCGCCCTGCTGTATACATGGGCCAATATGTACAATTCCTATCACCAGTTAGTGATAGGCCTTGTAGCCTTCAAACTATTGAATAGCGTGGTGCGAAATTCACATCGTTTCTCGCATTTCATTTGCTCTACATACTTCTGTGTCAATTTTGAGACTTGCAAATGCAGTAGCTCGTCAGTTTGAAAACCTATCGTTAGCTTGGGATATGCGCTATAATGCATTTGACAATATGGTCGAAGAACGCAGTCAAAACCAACCATCCACGTGGTAATAGTGACTTTTTCACACTACCGACTTTACTAAACCACGATAGTAGCTACACCAGAAATTGATCCAGACTACGAACTAAGGTCCCCAATTGGTCTTCTAGCTTCACCAAACGCCCAGCGACTGCCCAGCTTCACCGATAATCAGATTCCACCGAAACAGTGTCGACAACATAATCTAAAACAGAAGTTGCTACCGCATTCATTGATTCATCGCCGCCACTAAGTTTCAAACCGCAATTGTTTGCTAAACAGTAATTAGTTTTCGTGCAAGACGCGGGTAAGACCAGCCCCTGTGTAGTGGTCCAAATCTGTGCACTATCGCTGCGTCGTTGATCAGTCACATTTACATTTCGCACACCGTTTACTTCTGATCCGGGTGCAAAGCTATTCTTGGAAGCTGTTGCCACTGTCATAGCCAACTTAAAGCAAGATGTTTCGTTGTCTGCAGCCGCGTCCAGATAACCATTACAAGTAGAACTTGGAACACATGCTTGTTTATCTGTATGCTCGCTAAAATCACGGTGTTTCGACACCAGCTCTGCACAAGAAGTTTCCAGTACACTTCTATGCTTGCTGAAATTACAATTTCGATCCACCAATTGTCCGTTGACCTCTAAGTCCACAGTATTCTTGTTTGGTCTAAATTCGTTGAAATTGGAGATAGGACCCAGTTCTGGCGGGGAAGCCTCTACCGAAAAACTTGATGCCAAGCAAACCCCACTTCTATACATGTTACTCTGTCGGTGTGGTGTCGACGATAGCGGCGACACCGAATGCACTGATCTATTTGCACCACCACCACCACCACCACTTCCACCGCTTGAGGCTTCGGCTTCCATCGCTGATAAGACTTCAAGAATTTCAATCAACTCAGGAGTGCTTTCTGAGTCTTTTTGCGGCTCCGTAGAAGCATCACCGCTAAGCTCCAACCGACTGCGATTTGGATCCCGAGGGTATGGTGGTACCGAAGTCGAATTAGTCACAGTGGCCGGCAAAGAAACATGTTGTTCTCGTGGCTCCGGGTTTCCACTTCTTATCATCAATCCGTTTGAATAGCCCGGTAGTTTGGGAGGCGACGCGACGCCGCTCTGAACGTCAATTACCATGCTCCCGACACCACCTATCGACGAAGTAGTTAAATTTTGCGCTGCTAAAACATTGCTGCTTTGCAACAGCTCTTGCCGGTAGGATTCAATCTGTCTCCTAGCAGCTGAATCGCCTGCACCCCCACTATTACTACGCCGCCGAGTCGGGGTGTTTTCAAGCGAACCGCATGGCCGCTTTTGACCTCGTGACCCGATTTGCTGGCTAGTTTCAGCGGCGCTCGCGTCCGCGGCAGGCACAAAGCTATTGTTACTGTTGCTGATTCCAGTGGCCGTGGTGTCACTCTGTTTCCAAATTTCATCCCGAATTGCGACAACTAAACTCGGATCGACAAAATCAACTGAATTCTCAAGTTCTGTCAGGGCTGCCTCAAGTCCACCCGTCAACGTATCGTTCGCTGGGTCTCCGGCTCCTCCAGAATCTGCAGTGTCCGGTTGGACCTCCGAAGACAAATTGACGCTGTCAGACGTCTTAGAGAACTGAATGAAGCCACTGTCCTGAGCGTTACTGTTTGTTGTCGAACAATCTGGTTGTGATCCATCCCCAGCCCTACCAGATCTCGATGACTCCCTGTTGTGACAGCGTCGCAGCTGATCGGTTCCGTTTGGTTCAGTCGGCGACGTCCCAGTCTGTCTCCACGGGTTGCGGCGCATTCGTGGAAAACTAGCCTGGCCAAAAGACAGTACCGAATCTGTGGCGGTGGGTTCAGGAGTAGACATAAGCGGTCGAAGAAGTTTCCCATTCGCGTTACCACAAAACTTATTTGAAATCGAGTTGCCACTCGCAGCGCTATCAGGCGAATCTGGAGGGCAATCCATTACAATTTCTATATCGCCACCACTACCATTCAACGAGCAGCTGTCGCCACTGCCGACACTGCATGGTGATTGTTGTGTTTGCTTTACGGCGCTGAGACGTTCTCCTCGTCTAGCTAAATGACTATTGCAGATATACTGCGGTCCGTCAGGTCTTGTATGAGCTCGACTACTACTAGAGTTGCTTCTATTTCCGTTTGCGTGAATATTTTTCTTTCCTGGTGTCAACCGCGATTTTGTTGCGCTTGTATCACCATTCGTCCAGGATACTACACAGCCTCCATTGCTAGGACTGTTCTGTTCACTGTTGACATAAGTACCCGTATGCTTGAGTCGCTCGCGATCATGGTCAAATTTCATTCGTACTCCATTGGTCACACGCTGTATTTGCTCAGCAGGCGTCGCTTTACCCGAAACGCGTCGTTTTTTAGCAGCTGATTGGCCGTTATTGCTACTTCCACCTTCATTTGCATCTTTATCGCTATGCCGTCGCTTAGCCGCGGACATCTGTTGTCTTCCAACATTGTCGTTCCTACGGCCTCCAAACGTTTTCATCAAAGTCCTTCTGCTTTCACCGCCTGGTGAACAGTGTCTTTGCTGGACAACCGTAGTTCTGCCACCACGTGTACGTACATTGCCACTCCCTCTCTGTGCTGCATGACGTTCCATCACAGTAGGTGAAACAAGAGCCGCAACTGCCGCCGTAGTACCACAACTAGCGCTATTATTGTATTCGCTAGACGTCAAAGGTTGTTGGCTACCGCCGCTAGAACCTTGCGCCAATCCAGCGGAATCTTGGTTAACGCTTTCATGATCAACAATGTCACCGTAACCTACCTCAGTCATCGAATACGACCGAGAAACAGACCTTTTGGTTGGATATCCAGATCCACGATTGGTCAATGTCGACGAGGTAATACCGCTCGGACTAGTTTCTATGTATTTCTGTTGTTTTTGTTGTTGTTGCTTCTGTTTCTGTGGTTGTTGTTGCTGCTGTTTCTGGTGACATTTCTGACTTTGTTGCTGTTGCCGCTGCTGCTGCCTACATCGATCTTGATGATACTCCATTGGAAGCATAATCGTTTTCCGCCTATGATCGCTTGACAACGTGCCAGCCTTCACTACCGTAGCCGTAGTCGCCACTACCGGTGTTGTGATATCCTGATCGGCTGTTGATAACCGTTGGCGTATCGCCTTGGGCGATAGCGTTGTTGCTTCTATAATGCTTCCACTGGAAACGTTTGGCTCCAAATAACTGTTCGTCTCAAAACCCGTACGAAATTTATTAGCGGTTACAGAGGCAACTGCCCTTGTTTCCAAAGAGTGATTTACAGATGAACGCTGATGACTGGAACTACGATCCCAATCCGACTGAGAATGCGCATGAGATGGCGACGGAAAAGGAACATTTTTACTATTGGCAAGGTAATTTTTAGTGTCTGTCGCCCCAACAACTGCACTGGAAATTGCTGAGGTGTCTAATTGCCGTGACTTATCAGCTTCTTCAGCCACGGCAACCTAAAACAATAACATTACTATTTAATAAAGCTGCGGTTGTTCGCAACAGAACGTACATATGTAAGTCAAAAGCTATATATTTGCGATACAGCAAGTTTGACTCACAAATGTCAATTGTTGCCGGATCCCTGTTATCAGTCAATCCCTGTTTACGTTACCAATATTTAAAAAGTGTCAAACAATTAGCATCAGGTAAAGTTTATGACACGCTAAAACCTTTAGCACGCTAAAAATACAGCGAAAAAATTATTTTAATATATACAATACCCGGTATGCGGTTCCGGTATCCAGTTGCACCCTGACGAATACTTAATATATTAAAAATAAAAAATATGTTATGTATAAAAACTCAATTAAATTTGTTAGCTGAACTTACCGCTTCAGAAATAATTCCAGCGATAGCATCGGTTGCTCCTGTAACGCTGTCCCGATGTTTTAATTGACGTGGATCTACATCTTTATAAACTCCCTAAAAATTAAAAAATTTAAAAATACACGATAATCTATGGACCAGCCACTTGATTGCTACTTAGTCAGAAACGAAACGATAGTATGTTGCCTAATTCCGCCCTGAAACCGTACAAAAGCCGTCACCTAGCATGGATAGTGGTGTCGGGTAAAAACCTTGACTGGTCACGAAAAGACTCGGACCCGGTAAATTTGTGGGTTAGCGTCACTACTAACCAAGAAAATACCAAACTTAAGCAAAAAGTTGCTACAAACATAAAAACATTGCTAAAAGTGTAGAAAAAAATGCGAACAACTATAAATACCTAGCCCTCGAAATAATTTCAAAGGCTTTTTAACTCCCCCATTAATCAGGCGCATTCAAGTTAACCACTGTGGCACATCCGAACCCCCCATTCACTCGAGATTGGGCCAGCGAAATTCCAGTATGATACTGATCAAATTTTAGTTCTGAAATACTGGATCAACAAGACATAATAGTAATCGAACATTTCGTTGCTCGACACTAGAACTGACATTTCCAAAATCTGCGCTGCTGTATTACTACTAAGACGGGAGGCGAACGGATATCCCCGTTATAAAACAATTCCAATACCCCCATCAAATTTCAATGTCCACAAGCCCATTCAGCCATCAACTGAGTTTAGACACCTACCTCCACACATCGTAGTGCCCAATCACTCCGGTGAAGCTGGAGCGTAGTATTATGAAACCAACAAAACACAGGCATTTGCTCTTCGTCCACGCCCACAGTTGTATCTCTACTTGTGAACGCAGAAATTTCATTCGAGACGTTGCCAGCTCCTACTTCAGGCGGCTGTTCGCGTGACTTTTTCGCAGTAGACGGATCGACACATCCAAACGCTATTGCAGCTGGTCGCCCACATTCACGTGAACAGCATGATTTGAATAGCAGCTGGCGTGATTCCAAATGTATATCTATAAAATGAAGGATATATACTATAAACACAAATATTTAACCTTACTAGTTCTGTAGCTTGAAGCTTGCGACTCTATTTCGTCATTTACTGTTACGTATCGTGACAATCCTTTTTCAAAATACTAGCACTTGCATCGTACACTGGTTTTTTACATTTTGCAATCACAATACTACGATGCGCCCTACACGAAGCGCATTTTGATATAAAATGATGTTGCTATTAAGCAGGGTTCCAACAGGAAATAAATTTTGCCGGATCAGCAATAATTTTAATCACCGAATTACTATTGCACTTTTTAGGAAAACTCGCCAAAAAATTGTTTAAGCAAATTTTCACTTATTTCAACATCAAGTTTTGCAAAAACACTTACTTAGAAATAACAATTTTTCAGAGACAACGTTTTTAATACATAAATGATAACTCTGCATCTTGATTGCAGGAACACGAACAGGAATTGAATTTTTGAAGGAATTCCGGCCAAAACAGAAATTCCTGTTGAACCCTGCTATTAAGCTACCACACACGTATTTGTGCACAGCAATTCTTTCGCGTGTGCAAAATTCCGCAAGTTGTGAAACAGAAAAAGTAAACAAATCAACCCATTTCATTGCTGCTCCTGCAATTTATTAAAAACTATAACATAACAAAAAAAGACAAACTTATGTCAAAATGTTATATACAATTACCACAACTTTA
The DNA here is from genome assembly GCA_030248215.1 of Enoplolaimus lenunculus. Classification (NCBI taxonomy): domain Eukaryota; kingdom Metazoa; phylum Nematoda; class Enoplea; order Enoplida; family Thoracostomopsidae; genus Enoplolaimus; species Enoplolaimus lenunculus. The sequence goes on from JASANG010001002.1 coordinate 31,736, forward strand.
AGCAGAAGCAATGTTTTACGGCTATATACAAAACAGCAGAGCAAACTAAGATTTATTAAAGGCCTTTTAACAAGGTTTACTTTTAACAAGGTTTACACATAAATCGACCACAAGAAATATATAACATTGCTTACGATTCGAACAGTAATAGCAATACGGTAGTCGTAGCTTTTCACAGCATTGTTCGTCACACTTTTCAAAAATTCCGATATCACTTTTCAATGCGCTTTCAAATGAACTTAAACATTATATGTAACCTTTGCAACAATTGGTCGTCACTTGCTTCATGTTATATTTGGCAGTTGGATTGCATGGCATAATAGTTAAGCAAATCCAACAGGAACTACACTGCGGTGTGATTAGTTAATTTTCTATGTTCTACAAAATCGTGGGTCAGATATATTAAACTGCAAGGACTTCGCAGACCTAGCATTAAGTACGTTGCACATGTTGCGAAAAACTGTCAACTTGCAGTATATTTTTGATATGTTACAATGGTTCCAAGCTGTTACTTCATAATTTGCTACATAGCCATAAATTTTGAATGTAGGAACGCAGTGACACAGACAAGAAACAATTGACGCAGGAATTTCGTCCGGAATATGAATTCCGATGAAACTCTGGTAGTCATGTACAATTAGATATAGATGTCAATAAAGCTACCTGGCAATCACTCACTGTACAACTTTCTTACATCACAAAAATTATTGCTTACCTCAATTTGCGTTCTCCACCGGTTTCGTTCGAATTCGCCATAGTCGCACCACCTGCTAATCCACTTGTGGACGATGCTTTTGTCAAGAGTCGGTCTAGCTCACAACTATTATTTGTATTTCCACTTTTTCGTACATCGCCAATGTTTTGGCAAGAGTTCATCTGCGCCTCAGTAGTGCTGCAAACAGACAAAGATTGTTCTTGTTTGTCCTGTGTTATTTCATCTTTTTCTCGTTGCTGTTGTTTTTGTAGTCGTTTTTGTTGTTGTCTAACAAGAAATTGTTGACCAAAACAGCGATGGTATCGTTTTAATGCGCACAGTCGATGTAAATTCACATAGTCCGCCGAGTTTCGGTATGTTCTTCGATCGATATGGGCTGCAATGTAACGAAGCTGTTATCCACCAATGTAAGAACGAAAACATATTCCCTAATAGACGAAAACCTGTCAACTTCGTTTGCCCCAGGTTCAACCGCATAATCGAGATTTCTTTCAGAGCTTGTTGAGTATTGTACACGTGTGTTAAAGTGCGTTTACATGTTATATTGGAGATATCAGACATGACCAATTTTAACTTTCGTCTAAAAAACTAGTTTAATAATACTAACACAAATGTATCCAGAATCAAATCAACCAATTGCACACAGCTTACCCTGCGACTGCTTTTCTTTTAGCACAGCGTCCCGAAATTCAGATCGAGCGTTTGAAAGTTGTTCCGACAAAGTCATAAATTGATCCAGATACAACTCTTTTAAACGTATCAGTTTCTTACGCGTAATGCTGACAAGTTCATGAGGTGTTAGAATACCGGCATATCTGGCATAAATGAAGTAAAATCATATTTTTAATGTTACACTTAAAGTGTTATATACCACTACACGGGTGCAACCGGAATTCCGGTTCCGGCATTTTTACATGTTACACTGAGATTAAATACATTGCACCGAATAAACAAGGAACTCCACATACGTTCAGGGTGCAACCAAAATTTCGGTTCCGGCATTTATTAGGCTTCCGGTACCGGAAATTTTCTACCGGAATTAAAAATTGCGGTTTTAAATTGTGGTCGGTCAAAGTTGAGCATTGTACTAAAAATGACTATAAAATAAAATAATTTCAATATCATGCTTTTTAAACTTTACAATCACCGAAAATAAACAATCGAATGTAGATTTCGCTTCTGTGGATAACGAAAACGTAAAATAGAAAGTAAATACCTCTCTTCAACCAAGGATATTTCACCAATAATATTGCAAAAATAAAATTAATATATATATTTTTGCGGTGGTACGTATTTTTAATTTTCCGGTTTCTGATCCGGTAATTTTTTTGAAATTCCGGTTCCGGCAATTGTAGTTCTGGTTGCACCTTCACCAATACCATAACAAAACAAGTTTTCACTATCTGACTCCCCACTGAATTAAATGGTTAACCAGGAACTGAAACTTGTCGTATCTTACGAACCCGGATTTGTAAATTGAAAAGCACGTAGCTAGTATCCTACAAATATATCAAAGTCCTATATTTAAAACCTTTTCAGATCCGAATTCGGGTGTGAAAAATCTGAACCTAAAAGCCAAAATCCAACAGTGTTCGCCAATATGTTTTATATTTTTAAACAATAAAAATTTCAAATATCTTGTTATATAAATCAATATTTTTTGTTTCAGATCACAAATCTTAGAACTGCAGAGAAGGGGTCTCAATGAAGAAGTTGAAACTGAAACTGAGGCAGTATCAAATCTTTGGTACTGAAAATTGAGACATTTTTGAGCACGAATTTTCAAGGTAGTATTTCGCTCATAAAACTTTAACAATATAAGGTTGAGAAAGAAAACAACGTAAATTCGGTATATTCACTTATTTGGCACAAAATATACCAGAGCGCAATCGAAATTCCGATTCCGATTAGAATTCCGATTCAAAAATGAGTTCCGATTTCGATTCATATATCACAATAAAAATTGAACTGCCGCAGAAATCATCTTAGTGGTAACGGCTGGTTTTGGCACTATAAACTTTATAATATTTGAAATTTCATACATATCAACTGCCAGAGATAGGTACTAAAAGGTTTGAAACATTCTGTTGGTCCACAGACTAAATTTAGCGCGTTGTTCAGTCCAATACTTAAGAATCTTTTCAAAATCGAGACTGAGACTAAAACTTGGGCTGAGACTACGCGAGTCTCAAGAATTTTCGAGACTTGAGACTGACATTGAAACTCCCTTCTCTAGCACTGAGGTCAGGCACAAAATATATTAACGTTTAAAAGTTATGCGGCTGACATTGCATTAATATTCTAAAACGAATTATATATCTGAAACTTGCAACTTTCAAGATTCGGATACGGATTCGGCAAATTAGCAATGAATTCGGGTTCGGTCAAATAGTAGATTCGGTCCAACCCTGGTGGCACTGCACTTTATATAGTTCTTATGTCATCCTGCGCCTTAAAAATTCATCAGTTTATCTTTTACCGCAAGGGATCGTCCAGGTTACTCAGATCATCGATGTTGACATCAGACAAAAGGCTTACGCGCACGTCATTTGCAGAGTCGTCTGGTTCGAGATCATGTTCTATTAGCGCTGCTATATCGGGAGACACAAACGCTGCTGCAGCTACAATAAAATAACGGAAGATGAAATTACTCGCATAAAAACGATTGTTCACGCTACAAACACATGACGTCTATCTTATAGGGATTAGGAGTTTCCATTGAATTCTTGTAAGTGAAGGCACATCCTTTTACTGCCAGGAGGTGAGGTGACAACCGGGTTTCGGTCACGGCGCGCACGGATACCAAAAAATGCCGCAGCCGGATAATTATCAGAACTTAGCTAACAGTTATCTCGTGCGCGGCCTAAGATGTCTAAAGGTTTTACGGAACAAAGCATAAATCCCAGGTCGATGCATTTCCACACTTCCAATTTTCCCTAGACACTAGAAAATAGAGGCGGGTTAAGATTAAGCTGTTATTTTCGCTTAGGCTTACGCTTACGCTTACATTAACTATATTACAATGCTGGTCATGTTTATGAGGTTTTCAAGCGTTATAGCAACCCATAAAGATTGCGAACATACACGATCATATGCAATCATCTGCACCGAGTGTAGACAAACAGTAGTCAATCAGTTTTAAAGCGCAACACGACGTGCAACAAAAATTGAATGTCATATCGCATACCTGGTAATTTCTTATACGCCGCAGGTACTGGAAGCGCTTCTAATGCGTTGTTTGACGCGTTTCCCGTCGCAGCCGCGCCAGACTTCGCTCCGCTGGTACGCTTAGCGCTTCCAGGTTTAGTCCTGGTAGCTGTCAACTTCGCGTAGCGTTCTCGGTAGGCAACAAGATGCCGTTCAATGAGCGGTTGTTCACTTGCAGTCGTCGGCGGTGCTTGCAACTTTGCGTTTGTCGCACTGGAGCTTGCAGTTGCGCTACAGGATACATTCGCAATCGATGCAACGTGTTTAACACGTTCGTTTGTCCATCTTCGAATGTGAGCAATGCTACGTGCGTGTTCAGGGCAAAAGCTACAAGAACATTATATACCTATACTTACATATATGCTTATAAATACTTAAAAATAGATAATCAGAAAGCAGGCACAAAACGCATGCATTTACACCTGTATTAACGGTATAACCAAATATCTGGCCAAAACTCCGGCAAAAAATCGAAGCCCGGCGCTTGCGCTCCAGCTCCGGCAAAAAAATTGAAATCCGGTGCTCGCGCTCCAGCGCCGGCAAAAAATCGAAGTGCGGCGCTCGCGCTCCAGCTCCGGCAAAAAAATCGATTCCGGCGCCCGCGCTGGTTTTGTACATTGTCGAATATTTATTGCTGAAAAGTATATAACATAACTTCATATTAAGTTATGATCACTGATCATAAAATTTAAGAGAAGTGCTACACCCAAAATACTGTGCTGCATAAAATTTCCACCATACAAGCCTCATCTTACCCTTCATTAGCAGATGCGTCTTTTGATGTGATCGTACTGCAGCGACGTCCGCTAACACTTGACACATATCCACAAAGTTTGAATCGTCCGTCGCGTGTGATCTGCAACATAACCGTAAATATACAGCACGAAAATGAAAAGTTTGAAAACCTAAGACCATTAATCGCAGCAAATATAAATGTTCTGTATACAAACTGGGTATATTGAATGATCGCTCGCAATTTCGGCACGTAATACATATGTATTTACAATTTACATATATATATACGTTATTTGGCAAAACCTACAATAATGTATTAATGGTTGGGTTTCCGAAACCTTATTTAAGTATTATTTATAAGTAGGATTTCGGAAATCGGCTATTATCAGTCTAGGTAGGAATAATCGGGAATTTCAAACCTGTTTAATACACAGCTGGCAAAGCGCGCATAGAGGGTGGTTCCAACTTAAACCCTGCGGATCTATAAGCCTCTTCAACTGCTTTTGTCGTCGACTGTCGACCGTATGCTGCCAGCAAGCAGACTATACATATAGGGCAGAGTGCAACCGGAATTACAATTTACCGGAACCGGAATTTGAAAATTTTACCGGAACCGGAACAGGAGAATGAAAAATGCATTTCACCAAAAATTTCATTTTAATCTTATTTTTTGCTCTATTATTTGTGAAATAACCTTAGTCGAACATAGGTATTTATTTTATTTGTTGTATTTTAGATTTTCATCATCGACTGAAGTGAAATCCACCATCAATGGCTTATATTCGGAGTACAAGTGGCTGTCAAAAGAGATTCTTAAAAATTAGCAAAGTTAAGAAAACGGCCAAATTATAATACCGGAATTTTTAAATCCGGTAAAAATTTACCGGAACCGGAACCGGAAGGTGAAAAATTGCCGGAACCGGAATTCCGGTTGCACCCTGATATAAGGCAACGTATTTGCATATATATGCACTCAGATAAGTATGTCTCGCATGCTTCATATCCAGTGTTCCTTGACCGTCCGCCCTATTTTCGACTGGATTCCGTGCTTAAAGCGCGACAACTTACCACTGTGCTCAAGGCGTAGCCCCCATGACAATCTAGCAGGGTTCGACCGGAATTCTTGTTCCGGAGAATTCCTGCAAAAAATTTAACTCCAGTCCCTGCATTCAAAGATACAGGAACCGAAATTTTTACGGTTTTGAGGCAAATCGAATAAGGAAAACTTTGTCTTTGAAAATTGTTATTTTTAATTGAGTGGTTTTGCCATCACATTTGGTTTGTTAATAAACTGTTTCTGATTTATTTTCGCAAAGCTAGATGTTGATTGAAGTAGTTGAAAATTCGCTTAAGCCATTTTTGACAAGTTTTCTAATAATCCAACAGTAATTCGGTGATGAAAGTTATTTCGAATTCGGGTTCCTGCAAAAAAATTCAATTCCTGGTCCTGTTCCTGTTCCGGCAACAGTTAGTTCTTGTTCGAACCCTGCAGTCCAGGTAGAATTGTGATTTCAGACCCTTTAAAAACTAGCTGGTGAAGCAGGCATACAGCGGTTGCTCGAACTATCAGCCTACGGATCCTTTATATCTGGCTTCTATAACTATACGTTTTTCGTCAACACGTGTTTACAGTATGTTGCCAGCAAGTACACCACAAAGTATATACAACGCGTTTGCATAAACAACACACGGATGTCATAAGTTGGGTAGGCTAAGGTACTTGAGTTCTTGTGTCTGATACTGAGGGTGTTCTTGCAAGGTTTCGATCCTATGCATCATGTCCGACAGATTCCTAGTCCAGCGCGCTCCTTGACGTCAACTTAATTATTTTGTTCTAGCACCGGAGTTAAGGTACGGTGGTTTTTGCTCTGAGTTCTTGCATCTGAAAATGAGGGGGTTCTTACGAGGTATCGATCCCATAACCGACAAATACTCAATCCTACGCGCTATAACTGAACCACACCGCGTCATACATGCCCCAATTTTCAACGAGGTCGTCCCTTGACTGTCCTATCTTTTTTCGCCTGGAAACAGTGTTTATAGCGCGGAAGTTTGCCATTGCGCTCACGGCGCAGCCCCACGTCAGTCAGTCAAGTTAGAAACCTGAACATCAGGCCTTTTTACTAAACAACTGGAAAAGCGCTCAACACTCTACCACTGCGCCACGCAGTCCGTCTCTCCAAATGCATTTTTCGTCAACTATGTGGGTCGACCGTGTGCTGCCGGCAAGCAAGCGATATAATGTGCATTGCATATATATTGTATATGCACCAGGACACGCATAAACTGGTAGCATTCAAACTAACTGCAAAAGAATCGGCAATTTTTTTGCAGTGCCGATGCCGATACCTACGAAAAGCGCCGACTATTACCGATGACGATTAATCGGCACATAGCTAATAATCAGCAGGGATGGGGTTCTCGGTAAAAACCAAGACCGAGACCCGACAACCGAGACCGGTCAAGAAAAGTTTCGGCCTCGGTCGATTTTTGATCAGTACCGAAAAAGAAATTTGAATTTTTAAAGTAAATTAGTTTAATTCTTTTTTGAAGATTTTCTGCGGTTTTCAAAGTTTTTTGTGATTTTTTAATGGGGGTCTTAGTTAAAAACCGAGACCATGACTGAAACTGAGAGATTACCGCGACCGGCCATGAAAAGTCTCGGTCTCGATCAATTTTTGGCCGTCAACGAAAGAAATTTAAACTTTTCAAATTCGACAAAAATTACAAAAACCGACCAATTATCGACTTCAATATTACAATACTGATCATTCGGGCTAGTCGCCCACGCATATTTATAAAATTTGCATAAATTGTATGCATTTTATTTTTATTCCTATTTTCGTTGCTTTTGTTTGTTTTCCTTTTCGTTTTCTTTTGTTCTGATTTGTTTCTTCCTGCAGCGGCCATTTGCCCTAGCTAAGTCCTTTCATAGCACTACATCTGTGACATGCGGATGTATGGAAGCAAATATGAACCTCATGCTGATGCTACACATCGGTAAAAATCACTGCTGCATATGTAGTGCCTTCATATGCAGCAGCAGTAAAAACATGGAAGAACCAAGATACATGTGTATAATGTTGAGGTTCTTATAAGGCATAAAAACAGAAAAACTCAGCAGTTGATTGTGAGGCGGCGTGGCTCAGTGGATAGCGCGCTGGACTGATAATCTGTCGACCGAGTTCGAAACCTCCTGGGAGCGTCCCTCATTTTCATCTGCTAACTCAGAATTAAAAACCGTCGTCCCCTAGCCTACCCAACTTATCACATGGTGACCACGACTGGATCGCAATGGCAAACTGCCGCGGAAGAACCAAAAAATAAATAAGTTGGCGGTCAAGGGACGACCTTGTAGAAAAACCGGGGCCCAACTTATCACAACAATGATGAAAAGCTAGAAGTCTGGAGAGACGTATAAAAAAACTTCAAGCTTCATATTCACTAAAAACTCGCCTTGTGCTGTTAACGCAGCTTTCAGCAAGTTTTTAAATGTCAGTTTACACGTATTTTCAATTCCCTATAAAGATGAAAAATTTCCGTTTTCCCTGTCAAGCTGTTAAAAGTTTTTTCGTGTTTTTCAGAATATTAGCTGCTCATAATTATTGCGGAACTATGAAAATTTCAGGCATCACAGATTTCAACAATACAGCTATATGTTGAGGTTTATTTTACCCTACTCTCCGGCTTAGTCATGTTTTAATCATAGAAACAGTCCATAAACAAACCCCAGTGTGTTGCTGACAAGCGGATTTCTTTGAAGCAAGATCTTGGTTGCAAAACGAATGTCCTTTTGTTGAATCACAACACAGCCTATTGCATGTCGCAGATGTCTGATAACGTGACTTCTTTGAAAGTGACGCTGATGCAGCAATAGCCGCTGGTCCTTGCGACGCACTTTGATCACCAGAAGTCGTTTTCTTCGTTTCTTGACGAACTGTCGTGTTCTCGCGCCTCTTATGGACTGAAGTAGACAGCGCGTCATCGCTATTAAGTTTATTCATAAGCGACAAAGTTTAATCATAGATATATATTGCAATACTGCTTATCTAAAGCTTACGTGCCAGCCATATATATATAATATTCGTACATGATGCAAAAAATGCCATCATTCAAGTACACACAAACATAAGTGGTTCTAATAATGCACATTTATTTTCATAGTAAAGAATGAAAACCTTATTGATACAATTAGATGCACGCTGACGGCTTCTTTTTCCGTCAACAGGACAAAAATAATTAACCACAGTTAACGTACGATATTTCGTTTGAGATATTAGCTAGAGCTACGTAACCTATTCAGTGTTATAAGACTTGAATTATTTCCGTGTTTGCATAATTATCGGAACTTCATATTGATCTTTGTCGTGCTTAAGCAACTGTGTTTGAAACGCACAAGTTTTCAGACAAGGTTGAGAAGATTTTTTGCAGGTAAAGCATGTTACTGGATTAAACAAAAGCCTCATGTCAAAGAGTTAAGTTTTCTTTTAAACTGTAGAACGTGGCTTTATTACAAAGTCATTCCATAAAAGTCATTCCCTAGATTTGATTATCAAAGCGTGGTTTCATCTGATTGTTTAACTATAACTTAATGTTAAGCCGTAAACTAGAGGTTATAGTACATAAATTATAAGATTCTCGAATTATGCAGAAATTCTTTCACTTACAGTGAAATAAAGATCGTCAACTCAATCATATAAATTTAATTTACCATTGTTCTTAAATACCACTTTTAGCAACAGCAAAACAAATTATATTTTGCAATTTTTTCCGACCACTGTAATAACAAGGCTAGGAAGTTTCGTTGAAGCTTTATCCATGAAATAATGTTTTTGGGAATGTAAAGAATTTCTATGGGCAAGTTCAATCATAAATGCACTGGATTGAAGATAACATGTTATAATATGACTTTAGCGAGTTTGAAGTAGGGATGTACCTGTTAGTGTAGACATGAACCGGGACTTCAGCCCTATTAAGCAGCGGGGTAAGCAGGCATGCGGGTGGTTTGGAACTAGCTGCTTTAATATTCTTTGTGAACGCTCTACCATTGTGCTGCGCAGCCTGCCTCCAACTGTTAGGTGTGTCAACACGTATGCTGCCGGCTGTCACATGCCGATGTATGGAGGCAAAATAAATAACCTGCTGATTAAAACATGCACATGTAGTGCCTTCATATTCAGCAGCAGTGAAATATGGAAGAACCAAGGTACATGAGTGTACTGTTGATGTTCTTATAAGCCATAAAAACAGAAAAGTTCAACAGCTGATTATGAGGCGGCGTGATGCCCCTCATTTTCAGCTGCAAGAACACAAGAACTCAGACCATTATCACACCGACTAGGATGCATACAGTGTACTGCACTATATTTCATATGCAAATATCGGGCAAGCACGTCTCACATGTCTACATAGCCCACCAACTTCAGACTTTTTAACTAAGCAGGAAGCAAGGATCGACCGGATATCCAGTTCTAGTTTACTACCCGGCAAAAATCTACATCCGTATCCGGTTCTGGTATCCGGTATAAACAGGGTGCGACCTTATTATCCGGCAAAAACTGATATCCGGTATCCGGTATAAACCTACCGGATACCGGATATTTATGTTTGTGGTGCCGAGTATCATAAAATGCTTTTTACAAGTAAGCGTCTTTAATATCTGGCTGCGATTACATTTCTGGGCAAGTCAAGAAGTCCAAGTTTCGATATGTTTTAGTTATTTTTAACTTAAGCGAGCGAGAGATAAACGCATTTTTGTATTATTTCAGTATATCAGCAGCTATTATAAAGTTTATAACATACGAAAACTTTGAGCACGCTAAAAATACAGCGAAAAATTTATTTCAATATATACAATATCCGGTATCCGGTTCCTGTTCCGGTAAAAAATTTAATATCCGTCCAGCGATGACCAAAAATTGACCGAGTTCAAGACTTTTCACGGCCGGTCTCATTAGTCAAGTCTCGGTTTTAGCGGAGACCGCTCATCACTGCTTCTGTGAAAACATTTTCGTGCCTGAACATTGAAGAGATGGAGGTACACGATAACGCTGTTTGGTTTCCGTGGGTTATAAAAATCTGAAATACAGCAGATAAAATATATAATATACCTATCTCCTACTAGAGTTATTTCACCAATAATATTGCAAAAGTAAAAATTAAAATGAATTTTTCGGTGGCATGTATTTTTCATTTTCCGGTTTCGTTTCCGGTAATTTTTTCAAATTCCGGTTCCGGTAAATTGTAATTCCGGTTGCACCCTGACTATTTCCTAATATGTTGTTTTTGTTGTAATTGCGGTTGCACCCTGACTATTTCCTAATATGTGGTTTTGTTTGAAATTCAGAGGGTTGGTTTGAGAGCAAGTGAAACCATGTTACAGAAAAGAAAATATTTTCAAAAGCCAAGTACAAACACGTTTTTGTATACGTAAGCGAAAGATTTGCATCCCGTTAAGTTTAACTGTGGTATATTGGCTATGTTTCTGAAATCTTACTTGAGTATTTACTTATGTTAAGCAATTACTTAACTTTTTGAGCAAAACAAACAAACAAACGACTATGCGAGCTAGTGTCATAAAAAGGAAGTAATAGTTTCGCTTTATGTTAAGCAGACTCCATTTGTCTATAATTTCAATTAAAGCAAGGTTAGTTTAGTATGCCTCAACCGTTACTGTGTAACATATCAAGTTTAGTCAGCGACTTAAGTATTTACTTAAGCACGCTTTTAAAAACGACAAAATGGTTAAGTAATTACTTGGCACGTACTTAAGTACTAAGTTGTGCTTAAGTATAGTTTTGGAAACCCAGCCATTATTACCAAAAATTTGGTGCATAGCAAAGTTTACAGCTGTGTATAATTCACATCGTCTTACATCGATGCTTTTGGAGAGTATCCTCATTTTCTTCGGCACTGTAAAAATTGTTCTTACGTTTTTGCACCTAGCAGCAGAGTTCATCCGGAATTCCTGTTTCGGCTGGAATTTCTGCAAAAATTTAATTCCTGTTTCTGCTCCTGCATTCCAAGGTGCAGGAACTGGAATTTTTATGGTTTTGTAACTAATTATTCTTATTTCAAAATGAGTGTTTTTGCAATTACTTTAATTTTGTGAATAAATTGTTTCTGATGTTTTCTTAAAACTTGAACATGAAATAGCCTGAAAAGTCGCTCAAGTCATTTTTTGGTGTTGGAAATTATTTGAAATTCATATACCTGTTCCTGTTCCGGCATAGTTTAGTTCTTGTTGGAGTCCTGCCTTGCAGTGAGCTGAAGGAATGCTGACAATTTCACTTCTTGGCGGGTGCATGTGCGTCTGATCAACCAAGGCAGAGCAGAATGTATGCATAAATTAGCTGTTTACCTAAACAAATTAGCTGTGGAAATATAGCGCAATATTTGATATATTTTATGGCTATGGGCGTTTCTATTGACTACGTATATACATTTTATTTTGCTTACATCCTAGCATTTCTTATATTAGCGGTTTCGGTGAATATGTGCGATGGACGCTGACGGAATTAGCTTGCGAGCTGCAGGTTCAGGACATGTTATACCGGAAGTATCTCAAGTTTCAAATGCTTCGCATGTTTTAACGGCCAAAAATGAATATGTTTCTCCATCAGAGTAAGCATTTCTGTTATGCATTTAGAGGGCACGCTTCATGTAAAAGGGACCGGATATCTAACTCTGATATACCGTCTACTTTTGCGTAAAATCGCTTTCCAGTTTTGCTTTCAAAATCCAGTAAAATCGGCTTGATAGCAGGCGCTAAAAGGTACCGAGATGTTTTCATATTGCATTCAGCTAATCTCTATCTTTATGTGTTCGGTTGTGAATCTTCTGCGTGATGTGTTCATTGGGATAAAATTACGTATATTATTAATTTTTAATTATCAAAATTTTTACTTAATATCAGATTCCAGCGTTGGTCGCAGTGTTGCACCTTATATTGTGTATCTATCTTTGACAGGAGGAGATGAATATTTAATAGATATTACATAATAAATCAACCATTTATAAGCATTGCATAGTACGCGTATCAGGATGCGACCGCATATTAATTTACCGGAACCGAATACAGATATTGATTTTAGCGGAATCGGCAACCGGATATTGTATGTTAAAAATAATTTATTTTTTCGCTGTATTTTTGGTCGCGCTACGTATATAGTTAAACGCAGGAAACTAATTATTAATTGTAAACCAGTGTGGTCCAGTGTTTATGTTGTGTGACTCTGGCTTTACATTTTAGATCCGGCTTTCCAGCGTTACGTTCAGTGCCACAGATGAATTTGATGAACTATATTGGTTCCACACGATCTGTAGCTGGTATTCCAGCTTGCTTACCTAGTAAGTGGTCATGTTTTGTTCACTTTCATTTTAAATGGCAATGACTGAATAGCAGAGTCGTGACTTAGGTTTGTTTTGATTAATTTTTATTTAAGTTAAGTTTTGCAGTTGCATCTCAAGTTAGGTTCTCAAACAACAATTTATTGTTACCCAATTCTTAATTAAACCGCTGCTAAATGTTTGCAAATTTACAATATATCACAGTGACTTTTGTTCGAAAATACAGATGTAGGTATATAAATACTATACATACCGAGAAACACAGTTAATATCAATACATCCTCCTTTGGAACAGTCTTATAACAAGTTATTGTAAGGATATACTACTTAATTATTTTGGTTACATTTTACATATATTGTTTACGTTTAACATTTTCGGGAAATTTTATATGCACTTAATAACTTAATGGTCGAGTTTTATAGTTTTCAAGACTCAGCCGCAAACTGGTGGCTACTCTTTCTCAGACCTTGCTGGGTATTTTTATGGAATTGTTCATATTTATTTCAGATGGATTATCAGTGGCTCCGGAATGTAGCGGAAGCGAAGGAAACATTGCTGGTCTGGATCAGAAACAAGTGTTTGATATGCTTGTATCGCGATTGGACAGCTTGTATGAGTCAAAGCAAGGCGAACTATTAAACGCATATTTGCAGCGTTATGTTAGTTTTTGTCTATTATGTTTATCTAATCTGTTTATTTTGTAGATGTTTATTTGTCGGTGGTGTCCTGGGGGCTCCAGTGCTATTTGCAAGTAGGACTTTTGGCGGTTTACGCAATTTAGCTAACGTAGTTTAGTATCAGTTATTAATTATATGAAAATACGGCAATAATTTAGTTTAACTATTACATATATATATCATGAGTTTGAAATTGGGGTTGGAAATGGAATCCCACACAGGTTTCATCCAGTCAAATGGATACTTTTCGGTTATTCAGACCGGGGGCCTCACGAGATTAGCTTTACATGCAATCAAATTTGAGTCAAGCTGTTATTGAATGTTGTTCATATTACGTATTAGGTACGTATGCCGGTATTATTATGGCGTGACCAATAATAATTGTTTAGATGTCAGGTTCAAGCATAGTAATCGGAGGAAATAGCCATCAGGTTCCAGTCGCTAAATAAGTATATATCTTCCGTATATCATTATAAATAGGGAACGGCATGTTATATTACGATTACTAAATTTGCATTTCATTTTCTTTTTGCTGTGGGTGTTAATCAGCAATAGTTGTCTGCCCAAGATTTTTCGAAAAGACCACGGCTTTTTGTGTCTGTTAATTTTAGAAAGATTTGATGCAGTTGCACGAAAAGAATAAACAAGCATTGATCAATTATTACGCAGAAGTACAAAAAGCAAACACTGTGACAAAGTTAAAGCTCGGAAGCAGTAATACTGTTGATAATAGCGAACCACGTGATCTGTCAAGCGGAACTTCGTTTTTACAAGGACTTGGAATGGCGGAATCACAATTATATAGGTCTTCTTCTGAGATGGAAATTACTACTTGCCGCGGTAGGTTTGCGCCAGAGATGGACCGGATATTCGGTCTCGGTATCTGATATATGCCTGTCACTTACAGGATATTTGCGGTTGTAGTCCCGAGTAATATAAAATAAATTATCTTTTTCAGCATACACATTTGCACGACTCAAATACCACCAATAACCCACGAATTTACACACTATATCCGTGTTAACATTCGATTCCAGTAAGATTAATATACGGTTGATTTCTTTTTGCGCGTTGGTTAGATACGGTTGATCTTTGATTTTGCAGCAAATCTAAATCCGTACTTTCAAATAGCAAACTTTCCAGAGAGAATAGATTATTATGAACGACGTACAACGGTTAAACATTTCATGTAACGCTCCTGTACGTACCAATTTTCTACAGTATTTTTGTTTAGTCTCATTATTTGGCTTGATATGTATGACGAAGGATAGAACACTGTGATTAGGATGCAGTATTTCATATACTGTTGTTAGTTAACGGTATTAAACTTTCAGAATCAAGCTTGATGGCGACAAAAAGTCGCTTAATTGTCCGACCGACACCGCGTGGCCCAACGAACGCAACGGAAAATTCAGCTCATACGTCAACAGCAGCCACAAACACAGGCAACAACGCTGGTAGTGTGACTTGTGGTCCACAGCCGCTGGTCAAAGCAACTAGCTATAGCGCAAATCTTGCAGGGATTACAAGTACCAAACCGAGCCGTCGTGGTGATGATTATGCTTCAATTGATCGAAGTAGAGCCGCTGAAAATGATATCAGTAATTGTAGCGGTGGTCCGTTTAAAAAATTTAGATATAGTGTCACCACTGATGAACGTTTTGAAGAAGCGTTTCGGGAGACGAATGGAGATCAAGAGCAACGTTTTGGACGGGGCGCAACGACTGCGGTTGGAGATTTGATTGTCGGTGAGGGGAAATCAAAGTTTGGTAGCACCGTGGGAGAAGGCTCATCATCGTTGTTCGCTCGGAGAGGTCATACATTAGGCGGAGGGGTGAACCGTATTGGTGGAGTTTATGCAGAATCAACACCGTGTTTGGTTGCAGCTGGGTTGGCGTCGTCACTGGGAGTGGGCAAATCGTCGCTAAGATTGGGCGGGGGGTCAATCTCGCCAGGGACTGCGGGGAGAACCGGTGCAGGGGGTATAGCGAGCTTGGTGAGCGCGAACACAGGGTCAACGGCAATGTTAGGCGGGTATTCGGGTGCCGGTGGGGCAGCAGCATATTCGGCAACCGGCGCAATGGGAAGTGCAAGTTCAGCGTGCAGCGATACAACGAAAGCTGAGCTTCGACGATTCTTACAGTTGCGCAAAGAGCGAAAGCAACTCGGGAGTACAAGTGGAATGTGTGGACAAGATGTTGGTGGAGGAGTGAGTAAGGCGGACCCGTCTGGTGGGTCGGGTATAGGTGAGCTACACTCTAATTCGAAAAATCACCCAAGTTTATCAGAGCTTGGGTCTGGAGAAAGCGGTGGTGGCGGAGTTAAAACGGCAGAGTCAGATGGCAGCAGCAGTGCCAAATCGTTGGCGGCGACGAGTAAACCAGATTCAAGCGGTGTACTTCGTGCCGTTCAAGAATTAAATGATAGCATATCCCCAGCTTCGGCGACGTCAAGTATCAGTCCTGGGATAGTGGCATCGCGCACCATTAGTTCTATAGTGCGACCGTGTGGACTGGTTCCTCGTATGCCAACTATTGTTGAGCCCTCGCCTATTGCCACTGGAATCGAAGCAGAAGCAATCAGTACGGCGTCGTCTACAAATGACGAATCGACAAAATTGAAGAATTTGAGCAATGCTTACCCGTGTCAGACTGCCCAACAATCAGCTAATGGGACATCAGCCGCTTTTGTACCATATCATTCCGCGGCGAAGAATGTATCGTTGTCAAATGCGACAGTGCTGTCCTCAGCAGCTGTTGCGTCATCGCTGATTAATCGGTCTGATCCGAGAGCTGCCGCAGCTCTAGCTCAGTGTCTGTCTGGGTATACGGCGACCAGCGGTTCTGCTGCTGCTGCTGCTGCTGCTGCTGCAGGTAGTAGCTCGGCTGTGGTAGCGGCTGCTGCGGCTGTAGCTGCAGCAGTGAATCCGTTGTATAAAGCATACTCAGAGCCATCATTGTGCGGACCTACATTGTCCGGGAGGGTGATATTAAAAAAGGGTGGTGTAGAGACTACAAGTCCTGACTTAGCTAGCGAGTCAAACGATGAAAATAAAGCATCCAAGGTCGAGGGGTTGAATATTGACCAAGAAAAACCGGGAAGTA
Source organism: Enoplolaimus lenunculus (assembly GCA_030248215.1). Taxonomy (NCBI): domain Eukaryota; kingdom Metazoa; phylum Nematoda; class Enoplea; order Enoplida; family Thoracostomopsidae; genus Enoplolaimus; species Enoplolaimus lenunculus. The sequence goes on from JASANG010001002.1 coordinate 48,524, forward strand.
ATGAAGGTGGTATTGGTATGTATGCGGCTAAGAGCGGATTTGGGCCTCAGATTCCGTCGCGACTCTTTGCTGATACGGTAGGCTCATCCCAGCCCGGTATTAAACGGCCTTCTGCTTGTATAAGTGGTGAAAATGAAAACCTGAATGCTGCTGTTAATGGCGTAGCATATGAGGTTGCAGCTAAGCTGCAAACACAATTGGGAGTTGGAGATACTACTTGTGCTACTAGAGCCGACCTATTAACCACAACGAGCTCTGATACCCTGAATGAAATAGCATCTTTACTAACAACCGCAGATCGTAGCGGGGTTCAGTTACAGGCGAATCGACATAGTAGTAAACTTAGCACCACCGATGCGTTGAGGGCTGCACTTTTATCAGTAAATCCGTCCCTTGTACAACAACTAGCTGGCACTGTAAATCCTGGATGGTCAAGTAGTATTCCGACCGTTTCGAATCTGGATTCGCGAGCTCAGTTACAGTTAATTCACGACGGCTTAAACGCTGTCGTTAGTAGTACTTGTACGACCACGCCACATCATCAGTTAAATCTCACATCTCAACAATTGACAACTCCACCAGGGCAACACGCGATTTATAGCGGTTTGAATGCTCCAAATGTTCCATTATATTTGTCGCCGTCAGAACCCATTATAGCGTTGAATAGTCGCCGGCGGGAACCGGTCCAGCCGCCCTTTGGAGGACCGATGGGATCTTTGAATCCGGATTCGCAAACGTTATCATCGGCACCGATTCAACAAGCCTTTGCTGCTGCGGCTGCTGCTACAGACGCTCGACTCAAGGAACTACAGTTACATCAGACACAACAACAACAAGAATTATTGAGACTTTTAAATTCACAACAACAATCACACACATCTGCATCGGTGATGAACGCACTTCAACCATCGAGTTCAGTGAAAGATTTACGCCAAATGGTTGATCCGGTGTCGTTGGCCGGCTCAGGCGCGGGCGGATTTCAGGATTATCGCACCATTACCGGCACAGCAATTCATCCAGTGCAACCACTGGCACCTGGGTCGTCTGTTCCAAACTTACTGAGTAGTTCTGAAATCGCAGGGGGATCATTGCGGTTTCCTCTAGCAAACAGCGCCCAAAATACACTCGCAACAGAAATGCAACGTGCCCTGGGGCATGGGGATCAGCCGTATACAGGACTGGGAGTTTCCGGACCGTTTCGACCTGTGACGGCAATGGATACCACCATGGCACAGAGCTCGGTCGCAGCTGAAAATGTGCAAAGAACTCTTGTTGGGGTGTCAGGCCCACAACTGAGTAATGTTGTATCATCATTGCTGGGTAATTCTGTCGTAGGACAGCAATGCGGTGCTAGAGTTGGTGATGCTAGTTCGGAAATTGGCGAGGAGCATTCCAAATCTAGCGGCCGAGATGACGTTTCAGTCGCAGGTGGGTCGAATATTTCCTTTGCATCTGGTCGAGGAGTAACAAATGGCACTAGCGATTTGGCGAATGCTAACCCTATGGAACAGTCAGGGGAGGGAGGTGGTACAGCGAAACTGCTGTCGGAAGACGCAGACTCTGAAGATATGCCAGGAGGGTCCATGACTCGTCGCAGTAGTACGCTGACAACGGTTGATGTGGTCAATGATATTGATTGTAGCGGCGGAGCGATTTCAGCGATTGGTGAACAAGATGAACGTTGAACATCGATTTGGGAAGCGTCAAGCATGACAAAATATTGAAATGGCATCGAGCGTGGGAAAATAATCGATTCGCTCCGATGATTGCTGAACGTTTTTGGACTTCGTGGGGAGTGTGGGAATTTTTTTGGTTTTGTATTTGTGTGGGAAAATTATTTTCGTAGTATCGAGTGTGGAAAAATTTTAATTTTGTATTCAGCGTGGGAAAATTTTGGTTTTGCATCGCGTGTGAAAAAAATTTTGTTTTCGTATCGAGTACGAGAAAATGAAATGTATGCAGTGATTTCGCCAAATTGTAATATATCAATCATCAGGCGTAAAGGTTTGTGAATTTTTTTACTGTCTTGTTTGTTGCTTTTCGTTCAAAAGTTATAGTGATGGTGTGATTTTGTTGCTTACCAAGAATATATTGTGATTGTTTGTGTGTTACTTGTATGCTTTAATGCATGTATATATGTAATCGGTTGTTGTATTGTTAAGATTATAAATTGTGAGTGTTTTTCTGTGTTATCTCGCGTCAGGAATAACTAAGCATTGTTTCGAAATTTTGCCTACGTAGACTGAATGATACCGAAATGGGTATTGAAAAGGTACTAAAAACCGAAACCTGTTTCTGAATCGGTAAGAATCCCAGTTCAAACTGGCTAACTTATACAAAATTTTTGGCATAAAAATTGTCGCTGACAAATTTGATAAATTACAAATTTACCATTCAGGAATACTAACCTTAGTCTAATTAAAATTGTAAATGCACGACGACTTCTTAATATAAAGCAAAACGATTACTTTCTTGTTGTGACTATGGCTGACATTTGGCGTTTATTTCATTTTGCTCGAAAATTATGTATTTACTTAAGTCGACGACTTAAGTATAATGACTAAAGTATAACTTAAGTAAATACTAAAGTACGATTTTAGAAATCCAGCCATTGTAATTGACACTCGTTGGTTGTACCGCAACAATATTTAAGCAATTGTCGTAATAGTTGTTGTCAAGCTTGATTTGGCTGATTTAAATTTTTTATTGCTTTATTTCGTGCAAAATCGCTATCGAAACGTGATTCGATTCAACCATTTTGCCCAAAAGAGAATTTCGGGTTCATCGACGCGCCGCCATCGGGCATTTGCGCTGTACGCCATATGGCCGGCCAGTCTATCCTTGCTGTTGAAAGTCATAGTTTGTTGTTGTATATATTTATTATCAGCGTTTCAATAGTATATATGTCGTAGCCCAAGGCGTAATTAAGCTCAATTCCGAATTGGGCTAGTCCAGGGCGTAATAACGACTTGGGCTAGTCCAGGGCGTAATTCTTTCTATGCGACATGTGCGCGCCTTGTGATTGGTTATCACAATAATGCCATACTCAAAGACAATTGGCTGATGCGAATATTTTTTTCTGATTGGCTAAGTAATCGCCACCTGTTGCTTCCAAACAGTTTGTTTAACTGAGCAAAGTGTAATCAAGAAGGATTACGACTATCAAGTAACCAATCAGAAAACACAAAACTTTATCAGACATGATTCCGCTGCCTTGGGCTAGCCCAAGTCGCAATTACGCTTTGGACTAGTACAATTCGGAATTTGGCTGAATTGCAACTTAAGCTACGACATATATATCGTACAGAATTGTGTGCAATTTTGTTTAATCTCATGTTAGACAACGTATGCATTGGTTTAAGGTGAATCGCGGACGCAACCCGTTTATATGAAGTTAATTTTCCGCATTCTTACATTTGGCAAGGGCCAAGCGGAATTTATGAAATATATACCGTGTGAAAAGGCTATTTATTGAAGATAATATGCGTGGGCTGAATATTATTTAGGGGGCGTAAAGCGATTTAGTCTTTGTCGGATCAAATATCCACTCAGCGTTTTGTTTTTCAGTCCAGACGGGATTGTCGGTCTAGTTAATATCAATTGGATCCGGGTCCCGGGTTGGTTTCTGGGACGACAGGTGTCGGTTTGGGAGCCACTCTAGCGTGTACTAATGCGGTTTGTCCTTTACTCTGAAACTTATCCGAGGCGCGATTCAAATTTTCTTGTGGTGTTAGGTAAACTAAACCAGAATTTGTTTGCCAGTATAGCGCAACCCTTGACGGTGATTAGGTCTTCACAAGTATTTACTTCATTTTATTTTTAGATTTGTCTTATGCTTTTATAATATACATTTAATTGTTTGGTTTGCGTATTTATGATTGTTTTGTAATTATGTACAGATTTTTTGTATCTGTTTACTGTTGGCTGTTGGTAATTTTTAAGTAGTTGGAGTGGTTAAAATAGGGCTGGAAACAGTAGTTTTGAGCTTGTGGCTTAAATGTCATTTAGTAAACGGAATTTGACTGGGTCTCGTTTAAACAGATAGACTGTTTCAGTTTTAAGCGGATGTTGACCCAGATTTATGTCTGTGAGAACAAAAGGAGCCACAAAATGTCCGCTAAAAATAGCTTTTTAGACCGAGGTTGCTGGGCAAATATTGACGGGCTTTGATGCCTGAGGTTAGTGGTCCTGATATACCTTACTTGCAGGGTGCAACCGGAATTCTGGTTCCGGTAGGGAAATCCGGTATTTTTCAGTATCCGGTTCCGGTAAAAATTCTGGTATTTTTTCACCGGAATTTCCGGTATTGAAAATATTTCTCATGCGGAAATGTAACAAAAATTGACATATTATTCTAAACTTATTTTCATAAAATTGTCTAGGCGCGTATTGCCAAAATTTTTCATTTGTGTCATACTTCATAATTGATCATACGTGTCCAGCTTTGCTGCATTTGTTTCAGGATTTTGGTATCCTAAATGGTGTGTTTACGCAGTTAAAAGCGATAAAATAGCGTTAAAAATGAATTTTTCGGTAACAAGAATTTTTTGTTTTACGGTTCCAGTATTTTTTAACGTTCCTGTTCCGGTATTTTATAATGCCGGTTGCACCCTGCCTACTTCATGTGCGTATATCATTTTATTGTTTATATAGTACTTGCATGTATTCGTAATACTGAACGGTGTATCGCTTTGAACTTAATTCTAGTGTGCTAAATTTGAAAAACGTGTTTAAAAGTGTTTATTTTTGTATTTTATCGCTATTTATTTTATTTCAGGGGAGTAGATTGTTCAGCATATTACCAAGTGTTACGTGATTTAACTGAGGTAAAGCCTGTTTTGAGGGTAATTTCGTACCATTCTTTATGCTTTAATGAGCTAACTTCGAAATTATTAGACGATGATGTATACATTTTCTCACAGTTTTTAATGCGAATTAAGGTATAAATTGAGGAGTAAGAGAGCTCGAAAATTTAAGAATCTAAACCTACACTCTTTTACAGTCCCACCAGAAACCTGGATGTCGCTAAAAGTAACATGGGTCAAATCGGCTTGAGCAGTACTACTGAAAAAAGGGCCAATGTAAAGAACACGGGCGGAACAGTGTTATATAAGCATATTCTTAAGCCTAAGCGTAAGAATAAGTTTATTCCTATGCTTAAGCCAAACAAAAATAGGATAAAGCTTAAGCTTACTCTATTCTAGTCCCACAGAAAAATGTTCCGGCCCTGATTTTTACATGGGCCAAAAAAGGATGGGTTCATAAAGCATGCAACATGCATCAGTTAGTAGTTGGTATACTAGGACAGTTTCATTGTATTTGACCATATGCGGTGAGTAAGAGATTTTAAGATTTTTCTGGCTGGAGACACTCAATTGTAAGCGAATGGTGTCGAGTCGTTCCATGTAATGCCGTCATTGGGCTTGAGCTTACATGAACGTTGATAAATGTGCTTATGTTTTATGGGTTTAGTCACGCATATTATACTATTGTCATATAGATGTACATATTTATTTTGTTTGCACTGCACATATGGTCGGTGTAGAGAACAGGGCCGGAACAGTAGTGTGAGAAGTCCGTGATTTTAGCTCAGCCCTGTATCCTGTATCACCTTTATGCAGTTCTTTTCTCGATGTATGCTTATCGACTTATCGATTCTATAGCACAGATTTTACCAATTCTACGCCCTGTAGCAACGCCTAAGCCTAACTTAAGACCTAAGAGAGACTAGGTGGAGCCAGAGACTCCCTTAAGGTGTGGTTTTGATTTAAGGTTTTATTTTGTGTTTTAGTTTTTAGTTTGAAATGGGTTTAAGAGAGGCAGAGCCACCTACAAGTAGGTATAAGCATATTCCTAAGCATAAAGGATTATCTTGTACCTAATAAAGCCTAAGCAAAAGATATTTTAAAGCTTGAGCTTTACTCTATTACAGTCCCGCAAGAAAACGTTCCGGTCGTGTTCTGTACATCGGCCGCACGGATGATACGCTTTGTTCAGTACAAACGTTGTTCTTTTATTATAATTATACAGTGAAAATAATTACAATTAATATTGTGCGGTATTGTGTACATCACAAATTAAACTTTTGCTGTTTCGTGTTTCGTTGCTACCGAATTGCGATATTCGAGAACGCACACAGAGCAGATGTCGAACGGATAGTATAAATAACTGGAAGGCAGACAAACGGATATTGATCAAAATAATGGAACACCAAAAAATTTTAAACAGTGGGATTGACAGACTAAAGTGTGCGAATTGCTAAGGATGCTTTTCGAGGCGAAGCGGAATTTTTATTTCGGCGAAAGCCGGACAAATTCGTCCGCTTCCGACTAATTATTGTTCGAGGGGCTGTTATTTCGAATTTCGGTCGCTCGCTCGCTGGTATCAACATAGTTTTGAGAAGCAGACGTGTGCTGAGGTGGTAGTAAATGCGGCCAATTAGACTCACCAGAAACCGGAACGGCCCTAAAAGTAGCATGGACGCGGCGTTAGACTACAATTTGCACCTGTTGGTGAAAAATCGGTACCGGCACAAATTCAACTGGCGCCGGTACTGAAACTGAAATCGTGCCATGACCAGAACAACCGTGCTCAACCATTGGTTTTAAGGCAAATTTTAAAACCCTGGCTTGGATATCAACGAAATTTCTTACCAGATAAGAGCGGACCCCCCGTAAAATCAAATGCTGCGTACGCCCCTGGCCAAAAGCCTAATCTGCGTTGTTCAGGACTTGTTCAACAGTTAGGCGTAGATTTGTATTTTTATGAATTTGACGTCCTGTTACTTAATTAGTGATGTTTTTAGATTCATAGTAGTATTTTCTATATTAACGGCTAAATAACATATAACATTTTGCCTGCTAATTCGCTTAGTTCTCTGTGTTATCATTGATTTATTTAACTAAACGATGGCTGAGATGTTTTGTGTTTAGGAAACTTTTGCGCAATGAGTGACGCAACTCCGTCTCCGAAGCCAGGATCAAAGGTGCGTTCGTGGTTTTTCACAAATTGTTTTATTGGTTTGTGCGCCCATGTTAACTGTAAGGACCTGTCTATTAAGCTTAAGCCTAAGCCTAAACATAAATCTAATAATACCGATAGGGTTATCAGTATCTAGGCCTCCTAATCTCCGGGAGCGCACCGAAGTTTTTAGCTCGGGAGGTCATAAATAACCGCATGTAGAAATATTTTTTACCTCTAACAATGTTATTCTAGAACCTGTCAAAAGTGGTTCGTTCTTGGCTGTACATAAATTTCGGGACGGGGTATATCCCATCTGTTAGCTCGACATTGCTAGGAAGAGACTTAAAATGTCAAGGATTGGGGCTGTGCTCCTTTTCGCTAAGAGCCCGAAAACACGTCATGAGGGAGGTAAAACTGAATGTTTAATGTTGAACATGACATTACGTAAAGCCTAACTTTATGCGATTGTGTTGTGGACCTTTTTACCCATGGCCAAGATACGCTATTTAACGTGTCTTACGAGTTTATAGACTGACCAGCATATATTTTGTGTGACGTATTTGCTAAATAATCGTTTTGCAATTTATGTGATATTTTTGTGTTTTAGCTTGACGCTTTGCCGAAAGAGAAATTGTTAGAGTTTCTAAAGAAGCAACAGCAAGCATTGCAAAAGTCGAAAGAACAGATTCAAGGTATTTTTGTACATCAAAATGGTTTTAAGAATTAATTGGGTTTGGATTTCAATTTATCAACGTCCACGCGACGAAACGGGAAGCATGGTTGAATAGCGTTAGTGCAGGATTAATATAATAAAATATGTGTGCATTGGAGTTCAGTTCAAAAGTTAACAGCGTTGGCTGCTTATCAGGGTCCCAACAGGAACTTAATTTTGCAGGAACAGGAACAGGAATCGGAATTGACTTTTTTGCAGGAACCGGAACAGGAACAGGAAACGCAATTTAAATAATTTTTCTTACCGAATTACTGTCGGACGTTGTAGAAAAAAGTCCAAAAAACGGCCTAAATGAATTTTCAGCTGTTTTATCATCACGTTAACTTTTGTGAAAACACAACAGAAAAAGCGAATTAACAAAATTGAAGTAATTGTAAAAACACTCATGTCGAAATAACAATTTTTTAAAGACAAAGTTTCCAATGTTTAAACGATTAGGCATGATTTGCGGCAAAACCGTAAAAATTCCGGTTCCTGCATCGTTCATTGGAGGAACAGAAACAGGAACTGAATTTTTGCAGGAATTTCGGCCGGAACAGGAATTCCGGTTGAACCATGCTGCTTATATATTTTAGTGAAGAATTTATTTTAAAGTTTTACTAAATTTTCGTACCTTCATTGTGGGTGGGCGTTTTTCTGTTGATCTTTTGGTGACTATATTCTGATTGAATGAGAGAAAAGTTAATAAAATTGATTATAATGCGATTATTATACATTTTGTACTGTCAGCTGCTATAAAATGCGCTAATGTATAAAATAGGTCTCGAATAAAGCGGTAGGCTTGAGCGTTTGCGTTGACTGACCCGTGGATTAAATCTAGGCTTAGATGGCGTTCAGATTTTGTTTGAACCTGAGTTCTATTATGGACGGGCTATAAAATGTGACGTGCTTAATTTCAGAGCTGCAAGACAAAGTCAAAAGCTTCGAAGATTTTAATGATTATGTTAGTGTTCATTTTTCTGCTATATTTGGGTCGTGGTGCTTGTATACTAAGTACTTTTTGGAATGTTTGTGCTTCCTGCTTGTTGTGTTTTTCAAACTTTGAAATTTAAAACTTGTATCACAAACGTTAATATTTAGTATTCGGCACTTTTATAAAATGTCCTGAAGAAGCACGCGTACCGCCGTAAGAAGGTGTAACTTGTAGAAGACGCGTCTTTGGGAGTTATTTATTGAATCGTTTAATGGGTTTTATTTTCAGTTAGAAACAATTGAGCACCCAAATAACTGATTAAACTCGCTGTCTGATTAAACGGTTTGTTAATTTCAGACTCCTGATCATTCTAACGCAGAACAACAGGTGTCAGTGTTGCAAGAAGAATGCGATCAGTTGCGTCGATCACTGGAAAGCCACAGCGCTACGTCGAACGCTGAAATAAATGTAAGTAACTGGCTTCTCCACAGCGGGGGGCCCCCAGCACTTTTCGAAATTTTCATTTTCCCCCCGGCGAAAATTTTGCCGCCCCCAGGAAAGGCCCCCCGGCGATTTTTCGGCAGCCTCCATCAAAATGCCCCCCCCAGCAAATTTTTTTGCTGGGGGGCCCCCAGGACTTTTCTAGTTCAAAAATTTTCAATGTTAAAACGTAAAGACCTGGGCTTCTTTTGAGGCGGACATTCGGCAAAATATGATTTTATATTACGCTGAGTACTCATAATTTTTAATAGCGTTACAAATACCCGTAGTAACTAATACAATTCAATAATGAACTGAAAAAGCACAATTATATAAAGACCGTTTCAGGGCATACAGCATTCGAAAGTACCTTGCAGCAGCAAGTTCAACCCGCCTGAGCCTTATGATAAATTGAAGCTGTGACTAATATACAAAATATATATTAATCACAGTTTCAATTATAGATTATCTATATTTTATATAATTGTGCTTCTTTCAACTTCTGGTCAAGTTGTCAGTATATACGTAATATTAGTTAAAATTATTGTTATTAGCGTTTGCGAGAAATTTTAGTCATGTTGAGCGATGAGTAATCTTACGTTGAGTTGGAAACACGGTCTAGAATGAAAAAATGGTCCAAAAAGTCGGTTTGCAAAATTTTAAGCCTGCCCCCCAGGACCCCCAGATCATCTGGGGCCCCCCAGAAAAGCAAAATCAGCTGCCCCCCAGGAAACTCCTGGGGGGCCCCCAGGAAACGCCCCCCGGCGGAAATTTTCAAGCTGTGGAGAAGCCAGAGTAATATCGAATTTTTGAAGCGGCAAGATTTTATGTTCTAAAGTTGGGACGCCCACGATACGAATTTTTTGGAGTACCATCTTTGTAAACAAAAGATAGGTCAATTTAATTATCGAGGACGGATTAGAATGGCCCCGGCCCTGAGGTCGGTGCCCGGCTCTGTGACAGCTCTAAAAGAGATATAACAGTTTTCATAACCAGACACAACTGATATTCGCACAGAAATGAAATTGGTACCATTCCAACTGACTGTTATGTGCACAAAGTATCGGCATGACTCGACAATTTTTCACAGTGCCCATGCCGATACCCACGAAAAGTGCCGATTGTTACCGATGCCGATAAATGGGCACATGCCTATAAATATTGCAATCATTTTGACTATTACGACATATTCGAGAAAGCGGTGACGTTATTCATGGCTTACGTGTCCCGATATAAATATTGAACTCATGTAACATAACTTGATTGAGTCATTGTTTTGGACACAAATGTCTGTTCGTTATCAGTAAAGGGCATGATGACACATACGTTGAAAATTCTAGTCCTAAGTTGCACTAAACCTTGTTGTTCAAGCGCCCAATCTTGTAATCCATATCCTACATCGTTTAGCATACGTTGTATCAATAATATTTTCGCATATCTGTTCTGTGCAACAGCGAGCGAAAGCCTAAAAATACTGAATGTTTGTATAGAAATTACGGCAAGAAGTTGACGAATTATCACAAGCCCGAGATGCCGCAGTTGAATCGTTAAAATTAGCTGAGAAGGCAAAAAACGGTAATAGCGACAAGCTGAAAGCGGACTATGAACAGCTGGAAAAGCAAATTTCAAATCTGACTGGATTGCTTGCGAGTTCTGAAGCCAACGTGCAGGTACAAATTTTCGGTGTAGTATTTGCCAAACTGGTATACTGCAAGATTTAAAAGTGGAATGTTGTAAGTTCTGAGTAGCGATGTGTTAGATTATGGTCATTTTGTAATAGCAGTAATTGTTTTAAACTGAAAGGCGATTAATATGTCACATCTCTCCAGCTCAGCAAAATCGTATAAAATACAAATTGAAAAAGCTATTTTTGTGAACGTCGACTTAATCACATTTCTGAAAATTTTATTTCAGAAATTAAAATGCGACAAGGACGAATTGCTTGCGGCCAAGACTTCGCTAGCCGAACGTTGCTCAAGTTTGGAATCTCAACTGCGAGCAATTGAGTCCGAGTCAACCGAGGTTGAGCAGTCACTAGCAAACGTTCGAACGAAGCTGATGGAAGCGGAAGCGGAAATTGCTAATTTGTCAGAGGACAATGACCAGATGCAGCGTGATTTTCACGCCCGCGCGAAGTCACTTAAGGACGCGCTGGTGGCGAAGGATTCGACAGTGAGTTTTTTCGAGATAATTTATGCCAGATATTTTTAGAGTTTTTAGTGTTCGGGCAGCCAGTTTGCAGATATTTCAGTCTCACAGTTATGTTCCGCGTAATTTGTACTTGAGTTTTATGGGTTGGTCATTTTAAAAGATATTTACACTTTTGCAGAACTTTTTTGCGTATTTTCAGAACGGTAAATCCGATTGGCTTCTAAATCAATTTTTTCTTTTTGTAAAATTGAAGGGGTTTGCTCTATGAACTCATAAGCTTTAAAACTTTACCACGTATTTCTGAAACAATGCCCTATATCAACTGTTACCGTCTGTCGAACAAGCCGAAGTCTCCGCCTAAAACGAAGCCTGAACGGAAACATAAACACAAACCTATGCTTAAAGGATGCAATCGGAATTTTATTTCGTTTTTTTAGAATTTTGATTCTAACACCCTGTTAACTATCTGATTCTGATTGCAGGTATTATCGGAATCGTAATCGTATATTTTCGTTTCTGGCATTTCTTTTTCTCAGCGCGAATTTGTTGTATACGTAATATGTACGCTAAAAGATATTGGCCTAGTGTTTACGAATAACATATAATTAGACTCGGTATGTAAAACATATGTGCTTTGAAAATTCAGTTGCGTTTTAAACTCGACTATACCCTGGACTCCAAGTTTTCCAAGTGGCTGTGTCTGCCAGTGTGCATGTCCGTACAATCAAGAGTGCATGAAACAAGGGTATGCAAACTCTTGGGGTTTTGCATGGTACAAAATGTACCAGCCGGCGTAGCGTTTTTAACCGATCCCCTTGCTTTAAAGGGGGTCGTTGTCATATGCAACAACCCTGATTTAAACAAGCGGAGCAAGTATCATTGTTCGCACAGGTTGCACTCCATCTAAATAAAAAAGGGGGTACCAAAAAGGCAACGCGTGCCGCGTACATTGTATTTTACACAACACAAAATGTACCCAGTTGCGTACTCTTTTTGAAGTATGTATCATCCACTGTTGGTACAATTAATATTGTCTGAAACAATAATAATACGGCTGTTTCTAGAACTGGTTTACTTGTATTACATAAATTTAAGATTAAAGCAATGTCAGACGAGATGGAACGCCAACGCGGTGAACTTGAGCGTGCGCAAGGCGAAACTGCAAACCAAGTTGCCGAGCACGAAAACGAATGGAGCCGACATCGTGTAGACTTACAGAAATTGAAAGCTGAACTGTCTGCACGTGACGGGGAAATTGTTAAACTGCAAAACGCATTGGAGTCAGCTCAGCAAGATATGGGTAAACGAGAGGCGGGTGGTGATGAATATGACCGTATAAAAGATGAGCTGCAGCAGTGTACAGAAAAGCAACAAAAGGCAGAAAATGACAGCCGTAGTAAGCAAGTGCAAATCGACGGGTTAAAACAAGAGTTGACGCGTGTCCAACAGGAGTTGGCTAGGAGTGAAAGTGCAGCTGGAGAAGCGAACGAGAAACTAATTGACTTGACTTCGAAGCTGGAATATTATGAGACCGTTTTAGCTGAGAAACAAGCGGCGACAGACGATGAAACGGTTTCGATGAAGAAGGAGTATATGGATCAAATGACAGAGTTAGCACTGTTGAAAGCAGACTACAAAATTCTAGAGGAAAATGCAAAAGTGAATGAAAAAGCCAAGGATGAGTTACAGCGAAAGTTGGACGACGTCCAGAAAAAGCTGTTAGAAATGGAAAAAGCAACAACAGACAGTGAAGAGACGGATAGAAATCGAATTCAACAGTTGGAGCGTGACTGTGTCGAGAAGCAAGAAAGTATTGATAACTTGATGGAGGAAATAGGCAAGCTGGAAACGGTGAGGGATAGCTATGATTTTGAGTGGAAAAAGCTTCAAAATGAATTTGATAGTTTGAAGGCTAAATTGGAAGAGTATGTTAAGCTGACGGAGGATAAAGACAAACAGATCGAAAAATATCGCCAACAGATTTTATCTGATCAGGTAGGTCGACCTGGCGAAAATTTGAGCACGGGAAATTCAACCAGCGAGGAAGTGAGCCGCTTGAAAGAATCACTGGCGGTGCTGGAAGCCGAAAAACTCGAATACGAAGCGACAACAAGCGAGCTCAGGGATAAGTTTGAAGCTCAACTTGAGCGAAGTGACTCACTTCACGTGGAGAGAGATCAGTTGCTCAAGCAAGTCGCCGAGCTGCAGACCAAAATTCACGCCGAGCACGAGCTATTTTTAGCTGAAATTGAGTCGTTGAAGACAGCTTCCGAACAATCTCGGGTTGAGTTAAACTCCGCAATTGAGTCGCGTGATGCTCAGATTCATGCGCTGAACCGTGATGTTGAACTCAAACGCGATGAAATTGCTCGATTGAACACCGAGTTTGAGCGACTGTCTCAGGCAGCTGCCTCGTCTCCAAATGCTATCTCCACAGCGGCAGAAAAATCAGTCATCCGTGGGTTGGATGGAGACGTCCAAGATTGTTTGGCAAGTCTGACGGAAGACAATGATCAGTTGGAATTTGAGTTAAGATCGACGCAAAATCGACTGGTTCAGTTGAGGAGTGACAACCAGTTGTGTCGGACTGAAAACACTGAGTTGAAACAACGATTGCTTGCGTTGGAAACGGATAATAGCGGGTTGGAGTCGAAATTGAGCGATGCGAGAGCTGCCTATGCGAATAAGGTAGAAACTAACACATCCGTACGATATGATGTATGTCTGGATATTGGTTTTTTGCATTAGCAGATTCGTTTTCTTATACGCGTATAGCACCGATTATCAGTTAGTTAGCGATAGGTTCTTAAACTAAGGCGTTTCTGCAATTGCAGACTTTATAAATTGGTGCAAAGTAGGACAAATCAAAAACGATAAATGGGCGCCGGAAAACCACACAATTTTTCGATATAACAAATAAGTTGCGAACCGATCTTGAATTTTTAATAAATCTTGGTTAAAGTAAAATATTTTCGACAGGTTTTAGTGTAAAAGTTATTAGTTTAGTTAGGCTTTCGTTGACACTTGTGCTCATGTATCCAGTACTTTTCTTTCTGAATATATATTTCTTTATCTATGTTTTCAGATGACGCAATTACAATCAGATATCAGTCGCCTTACAACCTCGCTTACCGCACTCGAATCTGAACGAGATTCCCTGCTTGATTCTACGTCAGTCCTTGACCGGAAAAACGAAGAGCTGCGTGACCAGCTGTTAACCCTAGAAGCGGAACGCAACGCGGCACAAAATGATTTGAACGATCGAACTGCGAATGACGGAAGCCGTATGTCAGAAACAATGGCTGAGCTCGAATCGCTACGTGACCAGCTCGCTGAGTCACGGAGCGAGTACGAGGACGTAGTGGAGAAGGTAGGTGTAGGACTGCAAATGAAGGCACGATGAGATCTTGGTGGTCTCGGAAAGTTTCGGTTTTGAGCTGAGATCTCGGAAGGTTTTCAGATGAGAAGAAAACTTCGAAACCAGTTGACGAACTATAAGTTTGAAAAACGATTTTCATGTATATTAAGAGTTGTTTTTAATAAAATTGTTATGAATTTCACCAAATTGGGCTTTTGGCGAACGCTAAAAATCGCTTTCGCTGAACGGCTTAAAAATAATAATACATAGCGCGGCTTTTAGACTTTGTTTTGGATCACCTGGTATCGGTTTCGACTTTAGTCTCTCTTAGGTGTTAGCGGACGCCGTCCATTTCTACCCTATGGATGGAATATCAACGTCAACGATTAATGCAATATTAATGGAATATGTATTTCCATTTCAGTACGAATGTTCACTTGCGAGTTTTCCTGTAGATTAGTTATTTGTGAAAGTCAAGGTTTTTGTTTGGTTTTAGATGAAATTAGCTCAAGAAACAGTCAGTACGTTGCAAAAAACAGATGCCGACAACAAATCTGTGATACTCGAACTTAAGACGGCGAACGATATGATGGTTAATGCGAAACAATCGTATGAAAACGAAGTGGTAGCTTTAAAGGTAAAACCATATTCGCTCGTGCGAGTTATTGCAACGAGAACTCACAGCTGCAATTTGCAGATGCAGTGTTTTGCATCTAAAGCTTGCGCTGCAATTTGCAGATGCATTGCTTTGCATCTCAAGCTTGCCGCTGCAACTGGCACGTGCAAATTCTTGCTGCAAAGCTTTAAACGTGTAACTTGCAGCTACGAGTTCTCGCTGTAAGAACTTAGACGTTTAAATGGACGCCAAGAGTAGCTATGTAACCCACGGTAAAGTTTTATTCAGACGTTTGAGGTTTTGCAGTTGCCACTGGTAGCTAAAGTTTCTATTTCATAGCGCCGCTACAAAATTTTAGATACAAGTACGCAAATGTACTATTGCTGCGGCAGTGGTTACATTTATATGAGCTTATACATCAAAATTGCCCGAAATGTTCTGTGTGTATGTCTTCCTGCATTAACACGTTGATGGCCGTTGCAAGAGAGTAGTTTGAATAAATAATTATTTTATTACTGTTTTTCATTTCAAGCAAGAAAAAGAGAAAATTGATCAGTCGTTGACCTCCATGACTGAAGAAAATCAACAACTGCGTGCCCAAATGGAATCTCTTCAATCTGAATATGACTCGATATCGGAGCGATTAGCTAACGAATCTGGAGACACCGAAGCAGTAAAACAGCAGCTGCAAGTGGTGAGTTTTGGCTTGTTCGTTTGGTTTTGATTTACACGGGTGATTGTGGTTTAGTAATTCTGTGTAGTTGATAAGAAGGTGTCGTATGATCGGCGTTCGCTAGACTGCCGCAAATTCAAAATATGGCAGCATTTTTGTTATAAGATCAGGTGTAATGGAACATTGTTAAACCACAAATATGCGATTGCATTTACTGAATTTACTTCGTAAGCGACAAATTATTATTATTATTATTATTATTATTATTATTATTATTATTATTATTATTATTATTGCAGACTGTGGATAAAGTGACTGAGCTCGAGTCCAAGCTACAGTGCGAAACTCTAGCTAAGAACGAACTGCAGAAAAAAATTGAAGAGAAGGAAACGGGAAATACCGAGGTTAGTTTTGAAATTTAAATTATTGTGCTACTTCGCTGAACCTAGTGGAGACACGGAAGCGTAAGCAGAATTTAGCATTGGGAATAAGATTAATATTTAATATTGTGAACGTGAGAGTGTGTTAATACCGTTACTTGGGAGATTTTTAATCGATGACAAAAAACAATTGAAAACTATCACAAAGATTTGCGGAGTGTAATAAAGCTTGGGACGACAACGGCCAACAGTATGGTAGTAGAGTGAAAATGTTGTTAGGTCGATTTTAACTATATTGTTAAGTACCGTGTGCTTTTTCAGAAAGCACCTCCGAATCTACTTAGCCTAGAAATGGCAGACTGTGAGCGAAGTCTAAGTCAAATGCAAGTGAAACTGGTCGAGAAAGACGGCGAGATTGCGCAGTTTCGGGATATTATTGCTTCGAAAGATAACGAACGAGAATCGCTGTTGAAACAAATTGGTTAGTTTTGACACACAGTTTTAGTTTAATGCGATATTTTTGGTAAATTTACTGTGATGTCCATGTTGCAAACGGAATTCCGATTCCGGTTATAATTCCGATTGGACACAAGTTCCAAGTAAGCGGCTACATTACATATGAACTGGTTGTTCCGATTCCGACATAACCCAGTTTCATTTTGGTTCCTGGTGATGCCATTATTTTCTTCAAATCAAACAATTTAGTACCTTTTTATATTTTCAATAAAACTTTTTAGTTATTTTGAATTATAAGTTTGTTTTTCTAGTAGAGCGAACCGTCAAATTTTTCACAATAACTTGCGTATATCAGGTGTCTTTTCGATTGAAGCATATTCTTGCTCCGACTCTCCGCTTACAGTGTTTGGAAAGACTTTCGTCTAAGGTAACCGTTGTTTCAGAAAGTGCAAAGCAAAAATCCGGCAAATCTGAAGAGCATATCAATAAATTAAAGCTTATGGTTGTAAAAACGCGAAAAGATCTGACTGATGCCAGAGCGGAAGTAAGTAGTTCCTTCGTCTTAACATTGGACTATTTTAGTAGAAAGTTATTCTGAGCAAAATTGACGTAACTCTTATAGTAGTAAAACTGAAATGTTCAATGTTTAATTTCGTATCGTTCCAGTTTTTTTGTGTGTTTATAACTTTGTTTTATTTTTATCTTTTGAGTTTTGGTTGCGTTTGTCCTAAGTTAAACATTTAGGGTCATCGTTATTATGGCAACGTTGTTTTAGTGCGATTCTAAGGCAACAGCAATACAAGAGCTTGAACGCAAACTGCAAACGTCAACTGAAGAGATAGATTCCGTAAAAGTAATATTTTGTAATTTTTGAACTGGCGATTGGTTTTTGATAATATATTTTGACAATTAACTCAAATTTTATTACTGGCGATTAGAATTACGTCTGAGCGTTGTATTGGAATGGGAATCAAATAGATATTAATTTTAAATAAAATTCTATCCAGGTCACGTTTTTCGCTCTCAATGTAGCATGAAATCATGTAACATCCAGAACAAGTAGGTGTGAACTCTGTATTATCCTAACGCATACGACCAGGACTCCATTGAGCTGATCCATTGCTTGTAAAACAAGTCAAATTGTTTAAATCACCAGCCCTTTCTAGTTTTTAGAAAAGCCTATTTTAGCTTGAACTCGCAAAAGTTGTCGCCGCAAGTGAAGCAACATCGCATCGTTTAGCGGCGACGCTTAGTTCAAAAGACTCAACGCTGCTCAGTGTTGAGTCACAAGTTGCCGAATACAAAGCGCAACTAGATGCATTACAACAGCAATTGTCTGCAGTACAAGACGAATTTGCAGCGTACAAGCAAAAAGTGCAATCACTACGTAAACATGATCAAAAACAGAATGCTAATGGCATAGTTGCGGATGCCTGGGCAGATGAAAGGTAAGTTGACTGTCCAAAATTTAAGCGAACCAAGCGTGGATTTATGGGGAATTCTGGAATCAATCCTCTTTCACCAGACCCTACCTAAATTCCGTTTTGCAATATAATGGAAAGCAGTAATAGCGTCTGTTTTTTTTATGTCGTTGCTGGCGTTGTTTTGTTCACACTTCTTCCTATTTTGAGTAAATTGCCTCAAAATATGACATGGATTCGCTGTTCGCTCGCGTCGTTCGCTAAACGTAACTGTACATACAATAGCGCTGAGCATTATATAATGGGCCAATGTTACTTTAAGGGTGTCCTGGTTTTTGGTGGATCCATAAAAGAGTAAGTCTAGATTCTTGATAGCATTTTTTGCTTAGGCTTACGAACACATTTTTGCAACGCTTTGGCTTAGAATTACTATTACGCTTAATCTCTTGTTACGCCCTTTAAAGTAACATTGGCCATATAATGCATGATTATGCAACCTCTGCTTGTACCGCGATATATAGATATCTAGACAAAAATATCCAGCCTTGGATCGTATCACCGGAAAATTCAAAATCCGCCACTGAAACTAATTTTATAACGGGCCCCTATTCAAATCATTTTTCATTTGCAGGGAACAATTGACAAAATCGTTGAAAGCTGTACAGTCGAAATTAGACGACACAAAGTGAGATTTTATTTCTGGTTTAGTAGTTTTACTTGTTCAGTAGTTGATGGTGTCGCGCGCTGGCGGCGGCCCCGAAAAAATGAAACAAAAGACGCGCGGGCTGTTCGGTAGCGCCCGGCGACCATAGCGTAGCTTTAGTGGTTCTGACTTTGAACAGCTATGTCCGTGTACTGTGTTTGAACCAGCATATTTTATTATTTTATATCTAGACCCTCGGGTTCAATTTTTTCAAAAATAAATTTTTTCTAAAAGTAAAATTAAAATAAGCTATGCTTGAGAATATAGTTTAGTTAGAAATATGCAACCGTCTGAGTTCGGGTAACCAAACTGGCATTTCGGTTAATCATTGACTAACAAGCCCGCACAGTTCATTGAGCTCAATTATACTTCTACGTTTGTGCTTAGTTGGTGCGAATCGGGCAAGCAAGTAACTTCTGTGGGCATAGAAATTGCGGCCCCTGTTACTTTAAGGGGCGTCCAGGTTTCTGGTGGGTCTATAAAAGAGTAGGTTTAGATTCTAAATCACATTTTTTGGTTAGGCTTAGGCTTACGAACACAGTTTTGCAAGGCTTAGGCTTAGGCTGATGAATACGCTTAATCTACTGTTACACCCCTAAAGGTAACATTGGCCGAAATTGCAAACGCACTCTGTTGTAGAAATGTTATTTTTGAGGAAAAAGTTTATCAATTTTTGCTTTTAGTGTCCTATATAACAGTCTAAAAATTGAGAATGCTTCGCTTCAAGATGATTACGACAGAACAATGCAAAAACTACGAAGTTTGCAAGAACAAAGTCAAGCACGGGAAAAGACACTGCAAAATGAGTAAGTTTTCATGCATTCTCAGAAAGTAAAACTGGTAAAACCAGTTTGTTAGAAAAATTAACTTCTAATTAGGTGATAGTTTTCTAACTTCATTTTGTTTAGTACTTAGGTATTGATGCTTTCCATGGTTTGCTGGACAAGTCAAGCCGATATTACTCAACTGAACAGAAATTGATTGCGTTGATTTTATAAGTTTCAAATAGCAATCTTAGATAGAATGTTTAGGTTGAAAAACTTCAAAAGATTTTAATTTGTTGAAAAACATTTTGTTATAAAAACAAAGCAGCAACTAGATTTGAAAACACTAAGAGATAAATTAAAAAATTAAACGTGTCTATTTTGCACGTTGGTCATGCGGGAGTGAAGGATTTTGCAACTTCGACGAACTGTTCTTTTGTAGAATTCAACGTCTAAATTTTGATCATGAACAGCAGTCAGTGCAGCAAGCGACTATAATCAAGCAATTGACGCAGCAAAATGAAAATTTGCGTAATGATTTTCAGGTTAGTGTAGTACGTTGCATAGCTATGTTAGATAGAATCCTTTCGTGGTACTAGAATCAGTGTATGATACTGCATTGACTGTGAATTTTCTTATAGCTGTTAATAATTGTTTTGGGTTGCTAAAATATATTGCAGCTGTCTACTGTCATCCGTAAAAAGTTTCTCCACATATATAATGACTGGATGACTAAAATAGGCTGAGGTTTAAGCTTAGGTTTGGAAAATATGTCGCACTCTGGTGGGGAATTTGTGCCACCTGTCAAATTAACAGTAGCGTTTGTGGGAAGTAGAGAAATATCAAGTATTTTAGACTCGTATCAAAGATACTCAAACTGGTTACAAAGACGCATTGAATTCGTTGCAAGAACGGTTGTCTACAGTCGAAGCAGAGCTGGCACAAACCAAACGTAGGATGCAATCTTCAGTTCCGTGCGAAGAAAATGCTGGTGGGCATCAGAATTTAGGTTAGTGGTGGTTAAGGCTAGCAAAAAATAGGCTGTTGAATGAATTGGTATGCGAGCAAGGGAGTACTGGACTGAAGCTTCGCCCAACATACGTAGTTCAGTGCTGGAAGTGATGGTAAATTTTGGCCACTGTTTGAAACAACATCTGGTAGAATCGGTTTTTAAAACAGAAATACTATTTCGAGTAACTGATTTGCAGTGTGTCCGGGAAAATAGTACAAAATGATTAGAGAATATCTATTGCGGTATTGGCAAATCTGTTGAACGTTACGTGTCAAAGTTTATGTTACAGGTTCCCAGTTACAAATTATTACAGGGCAATCGCATGACAATTCGACGCCAAATGCAATTCAAACCAATCATTTGCTTCATGCCAATTCCGCAGCTGTGCCTCCATTATCCGAGCGACATCCAGGCGTAGGATCAGAAAGTGTCGATACTCCGATTGTACGTTATTGGTTTCCGATCTATTCAATAATTCATACCATGCAGTCTCCTCATAATGTATCCGAAATCAAGTTTGGTTTAAATTACGTTTAAGTAAACTAAAATTAAACCGAAAATAAAACTTTAAACTTTAGAAACCTAATTTGTGAAGTTTTTGAACAAATGTTAGTTTGATTTTTAAACACAATCTCTGTAATAAATTTTTTCAAGTGTAGATCATACGCATGGGTGAAAATATCGGCAGCACTATGGATCCTCATTAACTACGATGTGTATATTCCATTTTAAAATTCTAAAAACTGCGTTTTATATTGTAACACATTTTACATTTCCAGCTTCAAAGTCCAACAAGTCCTGTTACTGCAATGATGCGACTGGAAGATTTACTGTCGTCTGATGCAAACGGAATACCGCAATCGGATAAATTAACAAAGACGTCATCGTCTCAAATGGATGCAACAAAACTTGCTGCGAGTATGACCAAAGCTCAACGTCGTATTGTGCACTTAAATGAGGTATATTTTGTTTTTTTGACCGTCTGTCTGTTCATGCTAGCTATGTGTTATAAAAAATATACCGTACAGCATAGCTGCAGTGAATTGAAATGAACCGTTCTCATAAAATTATAATCGATAATTGTGGCTAGCGTTAAGTCTTCGCATTTAAATTGGTGTAATGTAGTATTATATCAGTTTTTAAACGTCGTGTATTATAATTAGAATCGGGATCTTGATCTATTAAACAGATACACAGCAAAACCTAGTTAATAATATCAATACAATAATAATAAAAAAAAAACATTTCAGGTGTTGAATGAAAGCGAAGCAAATAATGCTCGTTTAACAGAACAAGTTAAACTACTTAAAGAAGAAGTTAGGAGGTAAGCTGTTTAAAAGCTTTCGGTTAATTTTTTACGCAAGCGAAAACGAACTCGGAGCTTAGTGTGTAATGTAGTATGCTTAGCCGTGTACTTAACGTACATCGCTAAAGAATAATAAATTCGTGCTTAATTATTGCGAAAATTATGCAAAATATGGCTTTTTCCTTGTAAACGTTGCTAAGCTGATGAGCCTGAGATAAAAATCGGTTTACTGTAAAGTGCTTAATGGGTCTGCGTAATCTATTGCATAAATATATCGGATGATTCAATCATCACGTTTTGAGAAAACACGTCACTTTTATTCAAACTGCTTATTAACAAAATAGAACTAGTTGCAAAAATACTTACTGTAATGACCCGAATAAGAGATGAGGAGACTGATATTTATATGGCTTCTCCAGAACTGAAGTATGCCTTAATGTTCCAACTCAGCTTTATTTAGTCCTGGAGTCATTTATGCACTACAATTAGGTATAATTGAGATTTATGGACTCTAATTAGGGTTTAAAAACTCCATTCGCTTACGGAATCTTATTTGGGAATCGGACGCCTATTGATTGAGACTCAAAATGGGGTCCTCCCCCTCTTATCGTATTGAAAGTACTAAAATAGATTTTGTTTCAGACTTGAACGAAACGAACAGAGGCAGGAGCACGTAGCCAATGCCGAATATTTGAAAAATGTGATAATTAAGGTAAGCTGTGTTCTTTTAGAAAAATATTGATTTTTGGCATCTAGTAACAGTTTCCGATAGCTCATGCGAGTCTTGCAATATAAACCAAAGACTTTCATTTACATACCCCAGCCACGTCCCCTCACCTTTACTCTGTCCCCAGGTTGATGCCACCGTTTTCAGAATAGACGCAGCATATATCCTTTATTATGTCTTAAAAATTTAGAAGAAGCTAAAAACCTAAAGTTAAAAGTTAAAACAACGTAAATATTAAAACACCACAGGTTCAATCTGTGGAAGCACCTTTTGTTTAAAAATAGTTTACGTTTTCTTTCAGTTCCTCACACTGTCCAGTGGTGATGAACGCACTCGTTTGATTCCAGTCCTGAGGACCATGCTGCGGTTGAGTCATGACGAAATTGCAACCGTAACGCGGATCGCAAAAGGTAAGGCTTACTTGGGACATGTTTTTGTGGTAATATTTGCATATGCAGCGCTGTTGTACTGCACATTCATCCGATGTATTTTCTATTTTCAAGCATAACGTATGGATTATATACACAATGCTGTAAGGGTGTTTCACAATGCGAACCTTAATGTTTGCTCGATTAGTTTTTTGTCCTTAATTTTCTCGTTGTCTTCTAAGGTATATGGTAATTTGTCTGACTGCTAAATTCATTTTTGTTTCTTCTATAACTAGCAAAATTACACCAGGTATATAATTATTAATATTATCTCTCGATCGCACAAAAGTTATTAATTCTATTTAGAGCCGTTTGTGTTCTGGCAAACTGGTATTTAGGTGTAATCACATGCACAAGTAGGACCAATTGATTGATAATAGGACAATGCTTGAACACTAATTGCAAATATACAGCAGCACCGAATTATTGCAAATTGACTATAACACTGGCCTGGCCACACTGGCCAATGTTACGTTAAGGGGCGTAAAGGTTTCTGGTGGGTCTATAAAACAGTGGGTTTAGATTCTGGATTACAATTTTTGCTTAGGCTTAGTGTTTAGGCTTAGGCTTAGGAACACATTTTTGCAACGCTTGGGCTTAGGCTAATAGGCTTAGGAATACGCTTAATCTACTGTTACGCCCCTAAAAGTAACATTGGCCATAACACTTATGGATACCAAATTATGGTGTTCTTTGACTTTTTTTCGTATACAGTATAGTCATTTTTCCTAATTCTACGAAAACATGCGTCAAATAGTTTAAAATATTAATATGAGGAATGTGCAGACGAGACTCAAGTTGTCTTAAGAAGTTTAATAGTTTCTGCGGCTAATGTATAGAACAGGGCCGGAGCACTAGTATAAGCGTATTCCTAATAAGCGTAATGGTGACGTTATACCTAAGCCTAAGCTTGAACCTAAGCAAAAAATTGTCCAAAGTTTGAGCTTACTCTATTACAGTTCCGCAGGAAATCGTACCGGCCATGTTCTATACATGAGTCGTTTCTGCAAAATAGTGTCTTGGTCCATTTTTAGGTGATGACGAAGTAGACACAACGTCAACCGGTGGATGGTCTGGTTATTTACATCGATGGACCGGGATTAATTCGTGACGCAAGATTTTATGGAACCTGGCAATTTGAAACGCTCTGGGGACTTCCGCATTTACGTGTTGATATATTATTAATTCATTACTTATGCGGTCAGTGTTACTTTCAGGGGCGTCGCGTTTTTCTACGAGACAGCAAGACTGTATGGTTACGCTTCAAACTAGTCTATGGTTCCTTCGCTTACTTTTAGACGTATCCGTACGCTGCTAATATTGAGCACCTGAAAGTCATATTGGTCACTTATGCTATGCATTGATTATAAACATCTTTGCGGCACATACAAAGTATTTTATCTTCAACCGGTGTGTGATTGTATTACGGTTTTTTCTTGCCTTTTGCGAACTGTTTGTGAACAACTGGATCATTTTCGTTTAAAAATCGTCGATATTTTCTGAAAAAAGCCCAAAACCAAAGTTTTTGACGCTGCTATGTTTTAATTACTTATATATAACACCGAATGGCAGAAAAATTGAGGTTTGAGGGGAAATTTTGGTTTAGCTAATTTCAATGGCGACCAATGAAATTTTCTGGCTGGAACAGTGTTGACAAAATTCGTTTTGACAGAACAATATCAAACAGGCCTCCCACTGAAACACTTTTTATAGATCGGGAGGCTAAGGCTGTGGAGGCTTGTACTTGGGTTTAGACTGTTGGCACAATTATCGTTTTAAAAATTTAGTGTAAAACATTACATAATGCGGGCAATTTTAAAACAATTCACCTTCAAATGTAGCATTATTATCTATGTTTAATTGTTGACGGTCACTGCTGCACATTGCTGTGATATTTGACATAACGTTAGTAAAATTTACGCTATGCATACGCTGATTCGGAGCAGAAAATTTCTTTCAGGCCGTTTGAGAACCTCCTATGGCTCATTAGGCCTACTACACTGATAACGTTTTACTTTAAACAAAAATTGAACAAACTTAACCAAATGCTTACATTATTTAATAACAATGCAATTCAGTGATAAAATTTTACCATGCGCTGTAGACACAAAATTTTTTACAAATTTTCTGTACTTTTATCACGCAACTGCAATAGAGCAGGACTACGTTTTAGACTATTTTTTGCTTACGCTTAATATGAACAACTCTTATATAAGTTATTGAATGCCTGCTTTATTTAAGATGACCACCATCATGTTACTTTCTAAAAATTGTCCGTCTTCCCGCTAACTGCAACACGCTTCGAAATAATTTTTAAGATTTGGCTCTAATTCAGACTAGCGATGGCATCGGTGTTTTTTCATACCTGAAATCAAATTTTCCAGTTCGGATATACTAAACTCGATTTTGCGTTTTTTGTTTCCGAATCTCTTGGTAAAAGACATATTCTAAAAATCGTTCATGCAACTGCCTCAATAGTTTTGGGTATTCGGTTTAGACGATTACTACTGACTAATAAATATTTGGGTTGGGCACCTGAAATTGAGTTGATTTAGGTTCTTTAAAATTCAATCGAATGTTACCTTTCATTCAAATGTTATGAGCTCATAGGTTCTGTCATGGGAAATTCAAAAGTGTCCTTTTCAGATTGAAAGATTTGCAAGCTACGTTTTTACTAATTAGTATCATGGTCAGTTAGGCTTGGCATCTTATTCAATCAAGAGCGATCAGAATTTAAAATGACGCGCAGTATATGTAATCTCACGGCGCGACTTGGTATAATATGTATATATTTTGTTTCTTGTAAAGGTAATAAATTTAGTAGTTGACGGCGCGTATTCCATGCAAATTTTTCACTGGGCTAATTTTGAGGTCATTACTCCGATCAAACTATTATCTTTCAATTTTGGCATGTCTTAGGAAATCAAAATTTTAAATCATCAGGAATGTGGTCCAACATTTTCACTCAGATTTGAATACAGAATTTTTTCGTCAGCTCCAGCTATTTTAATGCTGAAACAATGCATACTCCAAAATTTTTTACACAATAGCACTTGGGATACCCGGATACACGTTTCTTTTCTGATACATATCCGAATATCCGATGTCCATCTAGTTTATACCCGTAATTTGGCTGGTGGCCTTGGAGAGATTATAGCATTTTCTGCCCATATCACTTTGAGGGGATTAGTTTTACCGATTGACTGTAATAGAATAATAATTACGCTAACGCTTAGGCTTATAAATATGCTAGCGCAGTTTCTGAACGGTCCAAACTTCTCCAGTAACATTCAAAGAACGCCGTTTATAAAACTGAAGCCATTCATTAATTCAACGTAATAACAACAATAATTTAGTAAACAAAAACAGGTAAAATAAATACATATATAAACAAACACTAAACTATATTGTCGATAATACTTCAATGGCTTCTGTAATATGATTTAGTTCGCCGTTTAGTTGAATTAACTGAAATATAAATCGTTTAACTCACACAAGTATAGAACAGGTCTCGAATACAGTCATAGATGCTAGTGTCCTTTTGCTCTTGTTCGCTTTCCCTGGCACTTTGTTAAAGCTTAGGCTCGCTCTTAGGTTCTGTAACACTGAAATGGGATTTTGTAGAAGGTATTGATACAGCTTAAATGTTGAGCTTTGTTAGGAAAGCGTTTTCCTAAACCAAAACTTGTAGAGCGATGTGTACATTCAGGTCAGTTACGGTGCCGGAAGCTACTATCCCCAAAAGCATATCGCTACCATTAGACAGCTAAGCTTTTGTACACTTTCCTCCACATTTCAAATGAAAGCTTTGGCTTAGGTGTTTAGGTAAAGGCTACGGCTATAAGCTTAAGGTAAACCTTCTTTAGAAACCTTATCTTAATCATATGACGGGACTGTACAAGGGTCAACAGCTTTTCGTTCCATAGACAACATTTTTTCTGATTTTTTTTGGGTCAGTGTAGTGTGCAAATCAAGGCTTATTCCCATCAGTTGACTACGTCCGAAAGATCACATCTATTAACCATCCAAATCCTGCCTTTAAATTATTTGCATTTTCAGTAAAATTTAGTGTTCTTCTTACGTTTACCACTTACCTTTTCTTCGTTCCGCTCACGAACATTTTCTGGTACCTTGGCGTAATCAGGCTTTCGCCTCGACTGTTCAATTGTGTCTATTTGTTGCTCGAGACGAGATTTCTTGCCTTTTAGTTTTTCAACTTCTTTGGCGGTATCGACAATACCCTGAAGATACAAAATTGAAACCCATGTGCACCATTAGTTCAGTTTTGCCAACTTACGAAATGCTCTAAATATTATATATAATAAATTTTTGACAAACGCCAAATTGTCTGTCTGGGCCACAACCGCAAACCATTAAAATCTTTCAACGACAAATTGGTTTATGGACATCTTGCAATGAGTTTCAAAAATACTTACTTTAAGCAGTACATGGACTTTGCATTTGTCTGAAACGGTCACCAGAGCACATCCTGATCGTACAGGTGCGTCGAGATCAAGGCATTCAACCACATCGCTCGATGTTAGCGTTTGTATCAGCGAGATAAAAAGTTGAGCCATGTTCATTGTTGCATTATCGGTACATTGGACGTATACTAAAATGTTTTCCATCATAGTCAACCAATATTTACAATAAGGAAAATGCGTAAGGGTAGCGCTATGCTTTGATGACGTCCATCACCGTAGTACGATTCCGCATCGTAACGGACGGCGCCGGACAGCACCGCAAGACAGGTATAGCACTACCCTAAAACTGACAAAGAATTTACCTAGTTTCCAAATCTTAACGTCTCTTACAAAAATGAAGCAAAAGAAAAAATATATATCATGTAAAACATGCAAACACTTTCTATACAACCGGACGGAAAGTATCAATAAATGGCTCCTAATCCCGTATAAACATAAATCGCGGTATCTAAATGGTCCCAGCCAATACATGGATGCTTCAGCCTAAAGCGTGATTTAACCTCGGCCCGCGTTCTTGTGCTACCGTTGCTTTTTTTGGGGTTTTATTTTTTTTTTTTTTTTTTTTTTTTTATTGGGGGGTGTTTCTCCCCGCCCTCTTGAGTTTTTTATTTTTTTATTTTGTTTTTTTTTTTTGTGGGGTTTTTTTTTTTTTTTGTTTTGTGGAGAAGGGGGCGTGTACTAGGTGAGAGTGAGTCTTTTATTTTACGTTTTGTTTTTTTTTGTTGTTCCTTCTCTGCTTGTCTTTTTTTCCTCCTGGCCTTTTTTTTTTTTTTTCTTCTCTCTTCTGTCCTTCCCCCTTTTGTGTTGGGTTCTCCTTCTCCAGCCCTTTCCGCGGCAAATGTATCATTCACAACAAACTACTCCCTAAAAATAAAATCTCTATAATTTTACCTATTTCCCCCCTTTCCTTTTTATTAAATCCCCCCAACTTACTAGTAAACCCTCTAAAAACCCCGCACCCCAACTATCGAAAAATATTTTCTTTCTCCTATTTATTCAAAATATATTTTAGCCCTTCCAACCAACCAATATTTTTTATATAACCATACTTATACCACTACATTTTCCTTACCCATTTTCAATCCACATTCCTTTCTATTCACAACATGCCCACCCACAAATCCCATCCCCCTCATCAAAAAAAACAACAACACCACCTTTTCTATCCTAAACACTAATTTTTTTTTTCTTCTAAAAATAAAAAAAAATATTATATTTCTATTTTCATTCATTAAAACCAATTACCCAAACAAAAAACCCTTTATTTATTATTATTTTAATATTATTTAATTTACTTTTCATTTTTATATTACCTCAAACAAAACATTTTTATTTTTTTTTTTTTTTTTTTATATTATTTATATTTACTCCTCAATTCATTCATACTAAACAACAAATATATATCATATCACTCATTCATAATAAAAAAACAAACACCACTACGTGATTTAAAGAGAAACATAAACCTAAGTGTAAACCTAAAACATACGACTAACTTATGAACAGATCAATGACTCACATGACGTCTTATGCTTCACACCGAGTTCGTAATCAGCGCGTATCGAGCGTACACCTTTAATAAGGCTCATTATGAACTCCATTTGTGCTTCAAGCTCAACGTCTCGACATGAAAGCTGCAAAATGTATTATTATCGCCGATTAACAACACAAAAACAATCAATGAAATATTCAAAAGTTATATTAGAAAATTCTTATAACCCTATTTTAATGGGGTAAATACGAGAAAGGTACTTCGTTAATATACGGGAAATACAAAGTTTCTTGGCATTTTTTGCAAAGGAAGACATTTATTTCATAACGCGTTGGGGGTAAATCCAATTGCCCTATTTATCACCAAAATGTTTACATGTTCCGTATTGATACCAACGCTGCTATTTAGTTGCTAAACCAATACTACTAAATACCTTCAATACTAAAAACATAGTCAGACTATTTCCGCCATAAATTTGAACTAAACTGCAATTTAAACCATAAGCCTATTATACCTCTTTCAGTGTAGGATACGGTGACACGCAAATACTAGACGCCCCCAGCTCAGAAATTCTCCTTGGCAACCGCTGATACAGTTCTTCGCTAAGAAACGGCATAAACGGTGATATCAGCCTCAATCCAATATCCAACACGGTGTAAAGCACTTCACGACACTCGGATTTCGCGGTTTCGTCGCTGCCGAACATAATTGGCTTTAAACTTTCCTGAAACAATTTTTTATGAATAATCCATATTCTGGTCAATCTGCAAATTGTAAATCGGTTTTGTGCGTGAAGGGGAAGTAGATGGGTCAACTGGGATCACGGTCAAAATGTGGACAAACATATGACTTGGCCAACTCCTTCTTTACTAGGGAAACCGCAGCGTAACTCGGGAATCGTTGTTCCTCCACGAGATCACATATTTTGCTTACGACCAGAAATTAATAAAATTCTAAGTCTATCTTGTGCCATGTATAGTCGTTTGCAGAAATCTGCGACGATTGTTGCAGGTTTCGAACCCGCAACGTACAGATTGCCGATCAGTTGTTGTACCCGCTGAGCTACGCATCAATACATACCGCTTGAACTCACGAGGAATATATCACACAACTCATACAGCCAGAAGTTATAAATAGCCGTTGTTGACTTGTTAAATTCATATGTCCGAAACCCTTCGTTGCATTGCTCGACTGCGTACGTACAACGACTCAAAATCCAGCGGTTCACAAGATTTGAAATCGTTGAAAGCTGAAACACGATCTGCAGTTCCAACAGATAATATAATAATGCAGCACAACAACATGCCGTTGTTTTAGCACACTGATAGTCACAATATTCCAACACACTTTTGAGAACAAAATTTTCAAAAGAAATCTTCAAAAACTTCATACTGTTTGTTGTTTAACTGCATTTCTCAAATTTACTAAAATGTTTAAGAACACATAACAAATAGATCACTATTTTTTCAGCCAGAAATTTCCACAAAACGCATCTCTGAGAAATCAAATAAAATCGCATACAAAAGTCAAAATGAAACCTACATAACTTTTTTGCGCTCAGAATCAAATACAAAGAAGAATCCACTGTTGAAAATCTTAAAGGCAGGAGTGGTAAAGATACCACGCCGGCAGGAATTTACTTAAACAAACAAAAACAAAAATATTCCAACAAACACCTCAAACTTCGTCTTTGGCTGAAAATCGGTCGCTAAATTGAGCATAGCAAATCGGCTTGCATTCCACAGTTTATTGCAAAAGAATCGATATCCTTGAACGCGAAGCACGTCCAAGTTGATATCTCTGCCTAAAATTCAATGTAAACAGTCGAAATCAAAACAAATGAAACAAACAAGAAATAGTAAACCAAACGAACGCATTAACAAAATGATGTTGTTTTCCAAAAATTTAACGTCAAAGTCCTAATAAATAGGCATCGGGAAAAATTTTAAACTAAAAGTTTTATTGGCAGCATTCAAGATTCTAAATGCCGTGGCTTCCAATTTGTTCTGATTAAGATGAATTGCAAATAAAATAATGCAAAAAAATTATGGTTCGTTGATGCATCCACATGGAACGCAATATCGTCTATCTGTAGTTTCATCCTCAAAACATTTTGCATACTTCTGAGCATAAGCTAGCAGCTTTGTAACGAGTAGTACCTTGAGAAGTGTATGAGCATAAAGCAAATCGCAATGCATCTGTACCACATTCCGGAATTCCATTAGGATAATCTTGTTTCTAAAACCAAATATTAACACTGAAGTACAGTACTACAGCAAGGGCATAGGTAGACAAAGTAATTTCAGTGGTCAACCCACTTGGGATTGTTGTAAAAGCATTTTTAAATACTTTTTCAATCTGTAACACTAGAAACCTCCCCTTTAATAATTTCACATAGCGCAACCCCTCCCTCCCAAATTGGCCCACTACCCCCATGTAGGGCTTACTTACTGGAGTTACCATTCCGATTTGGGAAAATACTTCGTTACGTATCAAAATTCTGTGCTGTGTAAAAAATGTTCTATATCTAGGGCCCATATTTCCAAATGCGTACAGCACCTATCATCAGTTAGCGATAGATTTTCAAACTGACGAATATCTGAATTTCAGATCTCAAAATTTGTACAGATTAAGTAGGGTAAATAGTATAAACTTTATCTGTAAATAGATGTACTAAAAAATTTTAGATTTAACTGCAACTAATTACAGTAATTCGTAGCAAAAATAATCTTAATTTCTCACCTCGGATTCCGCATTTACGTATGCGTAGCAAAGCACTACTGAACAAGTTACGTAATACAGATAAAGACAAAAAAGACGCCTTGTTTGCTACTTTCTCACAAAATGTTTCGCCACAAATAATGACTATAATGAAATAGTCTTAATCCCAGGCCCGTATTCTCACATGCGTGCAGCACCTATTTCCAGTTGGTGATTAGTCTTGTTTTCTATCAAGTGAATGTTGAAGTTTGAAATGCAACACATCTTTCGCATTTGGACTGATCTACTCCTGTGCCAAACTGCAGATCCGCGAACCTGTCACTAACTAGTGATAGGTGCTATATGCATTTTAGATTATGGGCGCTGGACTTATGGTTGGCCTTTGGCTGAAAAAATAACATCCAGTACTAATGTGGGGGAACTTTTACATTCTATCAATCCAACAGTAGTGTGGCAGGAAAAACAAGAAGTAACTAAAATACGTAGTTAAACCATACTGCCCGTTCTATACTTAAACTTCAACCAAACTACACCGGTCCGTACCTGTCCTTGTCTAGCTCGTTCCAGCTCGCGTGGGTCCAAATTACTGTGATCCAGCTGTCTGTGAAGTTCTTCAAGGGTGACACCGTGTATCACATCTACAGGATCGATTACGTTTCCTAGAGATTTCGACATCTTACGCCCATGCGCATCTCTGACCATTGCGTGTAAATAAACCTTAAACATAAAAACATATCACACTAAAATTACTGCGCAAAGGGGCTCAGTTTACGCTTTTCTGGTGGGTAAATCCTATTTTAAAATTTGTACCACTTGACTGTTCTGATTTAAAACTGAAACAGCATTCATATGCAGGTGCCTAAACATTTACCGATTTATTCATAAGAAGCATATAAATGAAGATTATAAGATATGTCAGCAGTCAGCATATTCTCAAATGTATATACCACATATAACCAAGCTGATTGTAGTCTCTGGAATGTCGAACAAAATAGTACAACACTTCAAACCTAGGCACATTTTTTACGCAGTTAAGCTGTCCTACGTGTTAGCAGAATTAAAGATTCACAGCTGCCGGAGTTAGCTTGTTGAAAAACCTACTACAAACTGGTGATAGGTGTAACACACAGCTACGAATAGGGCTAATGATGTACCAAAATTATTATTAGTCACACTACTTACCTCTTTGAAAGGCAGGTCGCCCATTAATTTCTGTCCGAAAAAGACCATTCGCGCTACCCAGAAAAACAAAATATCGTGTCCAGTTTCGAGTAAACTGCCGGGGTAAAAGTTCTCCAGATCAGGCGTCTAAAACAGAAAACATAATAAATGTCATACAACCAGCAGTGAACATACCACAGTCACATTAGGACTACAAAGTAACTTATGACATGTAAAGCATACTTTCGAAAAGGCGTACAAGATTAAAGACTATGTAATCTAGAAATCCTAGAACAGTACCACTATTTTAGTATCAAATAAACCTCGTAACCTGTACAAAAATGAATCACAAAAGAATCCTCATCCACGAAATTACTAATGAACTTGTCTGCTTCTTTAAAACACACATAATAAAATTTGTACACCTTTTATCCAGCATCTTACCTTATCCGGCCAGCCGAATATTGAAAACGGAAACAATGCCGATGAGAACCAAGTATCCAGTACATCTTCATCTGCAAAAAATAAAAAATGTCACATATACAAATCAAGGATTCATTCCTTTAAACCTCTACGCACACGTGCTTGATTCCAAAACTATGCTGAAATCCTGAATATATCTTCAAACATGACGATAAAAGCAACAAATTTCCCCATTTCAGTAAAAAACCCTTGTCCGGTCTCAAGTCTTCCTGTAACTGGAGAAAAAACTTTTTAATTCAATCATCTCTCTGACCACCGCTACCATTTTAAATCCAGAATCGCTGATACTTACCCCAATGTAGGACAATTTTGTCTTTCGGTACACCCAATTTCGCGGATGCCTTCCCAAGAGCTTCTTCTCTCGTTCTGCCGCTAAACCAGTAATCGTTATCCCATTGCTACAAAAACATTATATTTAATCAATAATGCTACCTTTATTCAACAAAGTCGTAGCAACAATGAAACTAAAATTAGAACACCAATCAAAATAAAATTTTGATTAAAACATACAAATTCGTTTACAAGGGAATAAAGAGTGAAATGGGGATATATCGCCAACCCCAATTTTTGAAAGACAAGAAAGAAGTGCTTTTACAGTGATAGAACAACCTGCGTTATTCGATAGTTTTTTCTTTTAAATCAGTCTACAGCCTTCCGAAATGAAATCCTACCTGCCTTTGAAACAGTCCTGTGCTCTTGTGCCCGTACCTCAAAACGACCATTTTATTACACATCGTATTGAGACACAGCAATTAATCCATGTTACACGTCAACTCTTAAGAATCACTCAAAAAATTACTCTACGATCTCTCCACTCCATTGAAAAAATACATTTCTAGCGACAGTAAACAGGTCGTGTTACTGTATTCAGCAGGGTGCAACCGGAATTCCGGTTCCGGTTCCGGCATTTTTTCACCTTCCGGTTCCGGTTCCGGTAAATTTTTACCGGATTTAAAAATTCCGGTGTTATAATTTGGCCGTTTTTTTAACTTTGCTAATCTTTAAGAATCTCTTTAGAAAGCCACTTGTATTCCGAATATAAGCCATTGATGGTGGATTTCACTTCAGTCGACGACGAAAATCTAAAATACAACAAATAAAATAAATATCTATGTTCGACTAAGGTTATTTCACAAATAATAGAGCAAAAAATAAGATTAAAATGAAATTTTTGGTGAAATGCATTTTTCACTTTCCGGTTCCGGTTCCGGTAAAATTTTCAAATTCCGGTTCCGGTTCCGGTAAATTGTAATTCCGGTTGCACCCTGGTATTCAGAGGTGACTTACTTCACCTGGGGGCAGAGAATTATCTGTTGTCGATACAAAATACGCTGGTATCCTGTGACCCCACCACAACTGTCGCGATATGCACCAATCTCTGCAACGAATAATTAATAACTTGACTAAACCCATATTACTAATTTCCTCTGCGCACCAATAGATCTGTGTGCTGAGTATGTGCCGCACGGCTATGCGAAAAATTATATACGAAACAATTTCATTCAAAATCCTTTAAATAAACTGAAAGCATAATGATTGCCCTTGGGTTTTTCGGTCACTTAAAAAGTTCCTTCATAAAGGTGTAAATCCGTTTTCAAAATCTGTAATTAACCACATTTTTATCGTGATAGCTACGAGGCATTTCAACCTATAATCTGACAACTACCAATCAAAAATCAATGAGTATCTTCGCTTTCAAGTAAGCTTCCTTCATATTGCACTCGACCTTGGGGCTCTTGAAACCATATCGCAGTTTTCGAAATTTGCAAATTTTGGCATAAGTTAAGCTTAGGCTTCAGCTTATTGGAGATAGTGTACAGTTGACGAGCTAACCGTATATTTTCCATCCAATAATACCACGTCTTATGATGCATTTCAGGAATAATTTTCAATGCTCCAGATTGAACAGCGCTGATAGCATCAGCTGCCATTTGATCACACCGAACATACCACTGCGCTTTTAGTAAAGGCTCAATCACGTCTTTTGAACGACTGCAACATATTACTTATTTTACCGACAATACTAGATACTAGATAGATAGATAAACAGAGATATGCCGGAAGAAGGATATTCGAAAACAAACGAAAATAGACTCTGTAAACTCTGTAAATGCTTATACCGCTATACTAAGGTTTACTACTGCGCTTACACGTAAACTGTGCCCTTGCAATGACTTCATATAATCTAAAATAAGGCCTCTCCCAGTCCTTCAACCATTTTGATGTCTCTAAAGCGGCACAACCTTGCGTTTAACTAAACTGAGCAAAACGGAACATCGTTTGAGGACTACGATGATAATGTCTCAAACTGCACCAAGGCTAGCATCTTCTCAATATTACCTACAAATCGGCACAACCATAGGATTCTCTTCAATGCCGCGGTACAATGTTCGTTCTTTCAACGATTGTAAAACTTGCTTCCGAGCTTCAAACCTTGGCATACCCTGAAAAATCAATCAAAACAGTAAATTCTTCCGTCTAAACATCGAATTATCTCTGCACACTAATAGCAAGGTGCACCTGGAACACCGGTTGCCGACGAGAAATCCTGTATTTTAGCATTATATCGAACCAATTAAAGTACAGTATTTAGTGTTAGACAACACAAAACCTACTGAAAAGTTCCCGCAAGAGTCAGTCATCATACCGTCTT
Organism: Enoplolaimus lenunculus; assembly: GCA_030248215.1. Classification (NCBI taxonomy): domain Eukaryota; kingdom Metazoa; phylum Nematoda; class Enoplea; order Enoplida; family Thoracostomopsidae; genus Enoplolaimus; species Enoplolaimus lenunculus. Next base: position 84,602 of record JASANG010001002.1, read on the forward strand.
CACCAATACACGTAATAAACGGTAGATTGTGGCGTTTTCCAACTTCATAATCGTTATGATCATGCGCTGGAGTGATTTTGACAGCACCTACAACCAAATATACTACTCAAAACTGAAAATGTGCCAGAATTCCTAAGTGAAATTTCAAAGCAAAGCTTTTAAAACGAATTCGGTGCTTGGAATAGGTCAGAATTTCGACTTGATATAAAAACAACAAAAAGATTGACATTTGAATTTCCTGAAAAAAAAGGATTATGTTTGTCATAAACAAATTGTTTGCTTAAAATGTAAGAAGTGTAAAACTTTTTATAAGGCGAATGCACTACCTTAGACTGATCATTACCAATGGAGCCAACATATTAGTCATTTTCGAGCGAGGGCCCCGAATGATAAAAAATTCTAAGTATCTCACTGGATACCACTACCTACCTACCCCCACCAATCCACTAAAACATACCTGTTCCAAACGACATATCAACAAACTCATCACAAATAATGGGTAGCATACGATCGACAAACGGATGCGCGCAGCGTTTACCATGCAAATGCTTGTAGCGTTCATCTGCTGGATGTACACATATTGCCGTATCACCAAGCATTGTTTCAATACGTGTTGTTGCAACTACCACTTCTTCATCTGAAAAAGACAACGAAACAATTAGCAAAACCAAACCCAGATCGACGTGGTATAAGTCGTAGGCGAAAAAACTATTCACCCTCATCTAGAATTAGGCGGGCAAATCAAATAAAATGAACATTTTTAAAATATGTTGCCCTCTCAGTTACAAACAACCGAGACCCAGGAAGCTAAACAGTAGGCAGAAAATTATTCATACCTCTTTGATTAGGTTGGAAAATTAAAATCTACTTTTCTTAAGTTAATAATTTTTCACAATTCAACTAAAACGAAACTTCATGAACCGAATGGCAACCATACTGGCTATGGTTCAAGCACAACTTAAAACGCAAAAAAGTTTAGTCTTCCATACTCGAATCTGTAATTTGGTACGCGAATGAAATTAGCACGCCAAATTCAACTTTGTCTTTATATCCAGGAACGTCTAATAATGTTCGGCCAGACAATTCACGCTTGTCTACCTGAAAGCAAAATAAAAAACAAACGTTATTATCCAAAATATTAACGCTTGACCATAATCAAAAGCTAATACATGCCCCTTCCAGTTTGAAAAAATATGATTCCTGGCATGAGCCAGCAAATATTATTAATTACATAAAGAAGCAAACTTACGATTTCTCGCATATACCTCTGGTTTATTACGGTTCTCTTACGATAGCAGTCGTTCAAAACCTCACCAAACGGAAAAGTATTTTATGCAACCTCGATCAAAAAGATTTAAAAAGTCTTACAATTTCAAATCCTTAAACATGCTAGAAATATAACTTCAAACATTTTGCAAAATTATCATTACTTCAATATCAGAAATTGCCGACCGCAGCGTACACGACCAGTTCACTAAACGATTACTTCTGTAAATAGATCCATCTTCATGCAGACGGACAAATGCTTCTGTCACTGCGCGACACATTTTCTGAAAACCACAATGAAATATGAAATTTTAGTATTAGACAGAAAATTATTAATCTCTATCAAATATTTAGTTTCAAAATAATCTATTTAGAATCGCGATTACAAATTCATCGGATTTACACTGACGCAAACCATGAACACTAATTGGCTGCATAAAACATGTTATATTTTAAACTTAGGTAGACTCTGAAAGCGTCACATTTCAATCAGGTTTGTTTCAACTTAGAAGTAACCTTCAATACATTTTGGCTACATTCGGAGACAAAAAATGGCAATTTTTAGTCCAATTAAAAATATTTTTACCTCCCTCATTTTTCGGCTCCCCCAGCTCCTCTCACGTTAGTAGGGGGCTTCCCCCACTTGCCGGCAGCCTAGAGAAACCCCAGAGCCAAACACACAATGGTAGCAAAAGTTCAAAATTGCCAAATACGATATTACGCAATACATAATGATAGATACGCGCTGCTACACTAACAGGATCCATTGTAAAACAAGCTCGGTCCCAGTCCACGGATGAACCCAGCGCCTTCAGCTGTTCATAAATTGTGAAACCTTTCCTGCAATCAATGTCAATGGAAATTGAAGCCATAACACAAACAATTATAGCGCTGAAGTAAACATTTCCAAAAATTGTTACAATTTTATATGGTGACACAAACGTGTAATATTTCAGCCACTCAAACTTTAAACAATTAACATATCTTAATCAGTCGAACGGTTTTCAAATGCTGGCCTCACTTTAGAGAACAAAAACAAAACTTTGAAATACAAATTCCATTCAACAAATTTCGAAACAGTAAACTTCGGTCTTGGTACACACGAGTGCATGCAGCAAAAAATGGCATATCCTCTTCGAAAAATTTCTGGGATATCCAAAAATGGTAAAGGTCCTTCTTACGAATAATTTTCAAGTAAAAGCTTGAATTACATTTCTGACAGGTTTACGTACAAAACAGTATCAGATCGCGTTCCTCTCCCTCGAATTTTTTGCTACACCACTGCTGGTACATTTCCATAAGAAAACGGTAAGGTGTACTCTTACTCATTTTTCCATTTCCAAACTTCATCAACAAACGAATCTCGTCCCAAATCATGCCGTGTCTGCTTTCGTTCACGCCAAATTTTCTTCTCAACAACTACTTGCGTTGCGATACCCGCATGATCACAGCCAGGATTCCATAGCGCAACTGCACCGTTCATACGATGCCTAAAGGGGCGTAAATATTCTTCAATTATCTTTGTTCACGAGTTCCGCAATTGCCCAACCCTTCTTTAAATTTTAGACACACATTTGATGACGGTACAAACATTTCAACCCACTTCTAGCAAAATGTATTCTCAACAGTGTACAACACAGAGCGAGATAATGTATCGCATATTTCGACAAAAAGTAAAACTAAACCACTTCTGTTTAATAATAATTGATATAGTTTCTTTTTCTTATAATTTAGTTCCAACAGAGTCTTCTGTGTTTTTATTTCCAACATAAGTCGCCACTAATTATTTTAATATTTTCAACAAAGGTTTAATATAGAGGTACGTTATACTATACACCAATGAATATTTGTCAATGTAAAATACGGAGCCGGATGAAGATTTTGCTGGAGCCGGTTATTCGGTCGTATCCTGCCTTTCAAAATTTAAACATAATCGTATACCTCTTAGACCAATTTCTTGATAATATTAAAAAGTATATAAATTTAAATTGAACTTACCATCTAACAATAGCGTCTTCAACCGAATTTGTTAACGCGTGGCCCAAATGAAGCGACCCAGTTACGTTAGGAGGAGGAATGACCATCACAAATTTTGGCTCATTTCCATTTTTAGTCTGCAATTAACATATAACTAAAGCCAGTTTCTAATAGCCGGTAAAACTATAAATTGAAAACCACTTAGAGTTGCAACATTTTGCAAAATAAATAACAGAACCCCGCCCCGTAATTTTTTAAAATCAAAGTATCGCACGTGGAAATTTTAAAAAGCGGTAGCCACACTTGCTATTGATTTACTATCAAAAGCTAAAGTGATATATCTGTACAAACCTTGTTGGCTTACATTATACTCTGGCTTAAAAAATCCTTCCTTTTCCCACCATGCGTACCACGCGGCTTCCACATATCGTGGACTGTACGCAGAGGGAAGTTCACAAGAAGTGTCTGTAACAAAATAAACTATCATCTAAAAATGTCAGCAATGGTCAATTCTTACTTACAATGCACTGAACATTAAAATCTACCGGGGAACAAAGAGAGTCTCATTTGTGCAAAATAAAGTTTTGTTACGTTACGTATATAAAATCCGCGACTAAAGCAGCTTGTATTGCCAGGGATGATCCAAGTAAGACCACAAGACAGATAAATTATACCACGAACAAAATTTCTAACATTTTATAGCTAACTAAAGAATATATACGCTAAATTATTTATTTCAAAGATTAAATTATATACGAGCCGCTGTCCAAACTTACACTGACGGCCACTGCTATGTTCACTTTTATACGATCTTTAGAGAATGAAAAACATTCTGGTCGAAACGCATTTTTGTTTCAAACAACTCACAAACTGACCTTTCTTATCACCATGCTTAGTTTCAATATCATAAGTAACAACATCTTTGGCCTTCTTTTCCTTTGGTTTCTTCCCCTACAAACGAATTCAGCACTAATTAATATTTTCTAATTTTCACTACAGAAACAAAATTACGAATAAGATATTCCGAAATCAGAAAACAATGATCAGGATTAGATATTTCAAAAATAAACTAAAACAGCAGATTTCATTTCGACTACAACCTAAATCTTAAATACTAAAACAATTAAAACACACTTCAGTTTTTTCACCAAATGGTTTCTTCTGTTGTTTTTGCATAAATTTTTCTAATTTTGCTTGTTTTTGAGCCTCTTTCTTCAATTGTGCCGGTGTTTTTGGCTTTTCGGAGCCTGGTTGTGCCTTCTTTTCAGCAGTAGATGCACTCAATTTAGTGTTCTCAACTGCAGCGCTAGTATTTGGCTGACACAAAACATCATTCTTTCGAAATCTACAACAAACAAAACAAAATATTAAAAACAACACAGCCAAAATTTGGAAAAAACACACTGCATTTTTACCTTGAATAATATCTTGCATTATTACAGTTTTAAACAAACTAGGTATGGATTACCCACGCTTGTGGCGTAAACAGTAACCATAAACTAGCTAAATTTAATACTACATGTCAACTCTACAAATATTTTTCGAAAATTCTATATCCTCGCTCCAAAGTATATAATATTTCCCTTTAATGGCTTAATCGCAGTATCTTGAAATATACAAATACTATCCAAACGTTAAGAAGCAAATTTCCGTCGTGCAAATCTGACTTAATAGATACTTATTCAGTAACATAACGCAAACTCTACTGAGCAATATCTTCATTCGTAAAAGATTTCATGTGTTTGAACCAACGCAACAAGTGAGGGTGGTCCTTGGCTTCAAATTCAGATATAACACTATGAACATCAAAATCTCTGGCAGTTGGAGTGAATCTAAAATAATAAAAATTCCATAAGCATACACATGTAGCTGATTTATATACCGCAAAGGCGGCAAAAAGCCTTTCATAACGTGAATTCTCATGTAAGTTCCGGTCCAGATCATAACTAAACTCAAAATGACAACTGAACCGAGAACAAGGACATCTAGAAACAAAAACCAATGTTCATTAAGTAATGCAAAACCACATACCCTTCCACATAGCTGCAACGTGACAAAAAATTGTTGAGTTGGGAGAAATCAACATGAGTGCGAACACAATTCTTTGTAGACATGATTTAATAACAAATAAAGCCAACTTTATCTGTAAAAGAATGTAACTACACATAACAAGTAACAGAACATGAAGCTATTATAACGATCGTTCGGTGTAATTAAATCAACGTATGGCATTTTATATTTCGTGAAATACGTTTTAAAGATAACGAGACGAGACATACAATTCCCAACGCTATAATGAACACCGAAGCATTACCCTAGTATAACCCATCGTGCTCGAAACTACTGTCAGATCTATTTTCGACACGCTCGTGAGATCACAGTACAAGCATAAACATTACATTCAAGCTAGATAAAAATTGCAACAAAAAGTGAAATTTTCTGGTCACTAGCAAAGTCATTACGTCAATAAAAAAAATGAATTTCATATTAAATTTCAGGTTTTGCTAGGATACCATGACCGGTAGAAATCAACTAGCCAACAAGAGGGTATCGGGCAACGCCTGTTGCAAAAAGCCACAAATGTTGCAAAAATACGACTGTTTTAAGCAAAACGACAGCCAAAATCCAAATCTTTATTTTATCTTATTTCCAGGGTTTCCTTTTATAATTAGTGGAATCTTCTCCCCGTTTTGAGTTTGAAAGTTTCAAACATATACAAATTATGCGGGGTTTACATTTTGGTGCACTCAGGAACACATTTTGTCTCTATTACATTACCTGGTAACATTTTGTCTGCTCGTCAAACCGCTATCAAAGTCAAAAATTTGAATTGTCTCCTATCTTAGTGTGACATTAACTGTTTGTACTGCAATATCATATAAGTATGATATTTAAAATACTGTCTGCGAATATCATATGATTATGTCTGAAAATGTCTGCAAGGTTATGGTAATATAAACTGGCCTGAACGTCCTGTACCATGTAATATGATATAAAAAATTGAAATCTGAATTATTTAACTTATGAATCGTAATCATTTAGTGCCGCCTAACTGTTAACCAGTTGCACGTAAATTACATTGAACCGCATAATATCATGTTAGAGTTTTGGAATATCATACAGTATTCGGATAAATATCCAATGTTATCATGAGACTTTTATGGGGATTTGTATGCGATGACCGCTTGAGATGAGGGGTTTGCAAGCCATAATTGTTTTGTAGTTTAAAAGCCGGAAGTCAGCATAATTGGCAGTAGCCGGAATTGAAACCGGATGATATGCAAAATTATTAGTTTAAAGATAAAGTATATTAAATTTAAATTTGCTATTTTAGCGACTAAGTATATATAAAAAGTTGGTTATAAACTTTTTTAAATTTCCGACAATTAATCGTCAAAATCGTTTAAAAATTCACAAAAAAAATTCAGTCCCAAATATGAAATAATTTTAGGGCGGTCATAAGAAGGTTTATTTACAGAATTTTCTTGCTCTACAACTTTTGAGAGGAATATTAAAACAAAATTAAGCATAAGGAAACTGTTAAATTATTGAAGGTAAATTCTTATTTTTGTATCAAAAACATTGCAGCGGAAAAATTTTCTCTTATTTTAGACAGTAGGTATGTCGCGGAGTAGACCATAGGAATTTTTCATTATTAGTTATACGTAAGTATCGCGTACTTTTCATTACAAATGTACTTCAAACGATCGATATGAAACAAAAATTACTAAATTCATTCAAAATATTATAAAATGTTCTGTGCTTCCGTTATTTTTTCTTTAAGGTTTTAGAAAACCAAACGAATATTTGCTCTTCTCAATTGTATTGGCAGAAAATAAAACATCTCTGAAACTTTTATACTTCAATAACAGTTTTTTGTTTCCGTTTTCTTTTAAAGTTTGACTGCTATGAGATTTTGCTTCCCTTATTTTTACTATCTGTTTATACCCTCAATTCCAATGACATGATTAATCAACTCAGAGAGAAACTGAGAATTTGTTATTTCTGGTTATTTCAAGGTTAATAGTAACTATTAACTTACTCTGAGCTGATTTAATTCGGGGTGAGTTGATGAACTCAGAACGAGTTCAATAAATTCAGAATTTTGACTTCTGAAAGACCGAATTCAGAACTCAAGCTTTCGAGTGGATTCAACTCATTATAAGTTGAAATCAACTCACTGGAATTTATAGTTCTGGCAAAAATGATTGTATATCTGAGTTGGCAAAATATATAAATTTACTATTTTACTGAGAAATAAAGTAAAAAACATACTATTTGCATCGTAGACAGAAATTCCAGGTTCGGTCACGCAACTTTTTTGCCCGTTTTGGCGTTAAAGTACGGAAATTGAAATCACCAACCGGAATCTTGTGGAAATTTTGGCCAATGTTACTTTAAGAGACGTAAACAGTAGATTTAAAGCCTACTCGTGAGCCTAAAGCCTAAACCTAAGCTTATTAGCGTAAGCAAAGAAATGTATATAATCTGGAATCTGAACCCATTCTTTTACTGACCGAACAGAAACCTGGACTCCGTAAAAGTAACATGGGCTGAAAATTTTCTACGTTATAGATTTTGAGGTATGCTGTTTTGAACGGTCTCGTCTAATGTCACTGACCTCTCTGGCTTAAATGTCACAACCCAAAGTTTGAAAATTATACTATATTCAACCATGGCGAACCAACGTCCAATTTGATGCACGTGACATTAAACCTTGTTAAGTTTATACTTTGCAAATAGTAAACATACTACAGTACAGATAGCAATTGCTCACAGCAACGGTATGTATCTTTATCTTGTATTAAACATTCCTGGATTATTACAAATTTTGAACGTTAGGAACGCTAACGTGAATTTTACACTGCAAAAAATGGTGAGTCAAATTGACTCTCCGAAATATTTAGTCTCATCTCGTCTATGACAGGCTGCATTTCATTTATATCCAAAAGGGTCCGTCATATCCATACTTAGACGCTACAGTTCTTACCAGCCGATTTCTCAAGGAAAACATCCTAGACGGAAGTAGTCGACTGGGCTAATTCCAAGAACCGGAAGAGGAGGAATTAGCCTGAAGCAAAACTGGCATCATATACTAAAACATATACCATCTGAAAAACGGATATGATTCCGAAAAACGGTCCGAATTCTGATCCATGCATGAGCTTTACAGCTCAAGCCTAATCCTGAAAATTGGTCGAAAGCTTAAACTCTGCGGAGGGCTAAAAATGTTTCAGGAGCGGCATACAAGTATTTCTGTTGGAAACTGCAAGGAAGGTTGAAAATTTTCTATGTAGTCTAGCCAAAATTACTCCTGAGCGTCCCTGGCTCCCTCTTGACCGCTTACTCTGACTCAAGACATTGGCCCATGTTACTTTAAAGGGCGTCCAGGTTTCTGGTGGGTCTTTTAAAAGAGTAGGTTTAGATTCTAGATAACATTTTTTGGCTTAGGCTTAGGTTTTTGCTTAGGATTAGGTTCAAAGCTTAGGCTTATGAACTCATTTTAGCAATGCTTACACTTAGGCTTAGGAATACGCTTAATCTACTGTTACGCCCCTTAAATTAACATTGGCCAAGACATTAAATATATTTTTTTTACTTTCTGTGGTGCTATGTTTTGAAAAGTTCTGAAAACGTGTAATTTTGCAAAAATATATATTAATATTTTCAAAAAATTTAAACTTCAAAAACTTTCAGCACACGAGATTTGGCCTGAAACTAAAGTTATATTTTACAAAAAAAATTTGAATTCTCAAACAATTTCACATTTTTACGCTTCACAAACACAAAATTCCGGTTTCTTACACCGGTCTGACTGCCACCATTTTGTATACATCCGTTCGATGCTTCCGTCTTCTCGCAATTGCAAAATAACTTGATTTATTCGATCTTTCCACGGTGAATTTTTCGGCAACCCCAGTCCGTACGCGGTCCGGCTAATTTGGGATCCTATCGACATTATGCTACAATCTTGTCCAGTCCAGTAGTCCATATAGGCACTTTCGCCTAAATGCGCATAATCCTCGTCTTTCATCTTTCGGATCGCGTCGGCTGTATTTTTTGGCAACGTATCTTCACCCCAAGTTTCAGTCATTAGCGTTGACATTTCTTGATGCAAAATGTACTTTGAATTGGTGAAATAGTTGAGTGTGTTTCCGTCTGCGATCGCTCCATACCGATACGGAGACTCTACAAGTTGGTAAAGGTCCCGAAACGGAACTGGTTCACCTGGTCCCGGACGGCGGACTGTAATACTAATACCAACTTCCATGAATGGGTAGGAAAAATCGATCGCTCGAAGTCGATCAGAGTTGATGCTTAAAGCGGCCAGGGCCAGGTCTACTTTGCCAGACTGGACGTCACCGACCATACCGTTCCATGACCCGTCGGGTTCCTTTGATCCGTACTTACCGTCGTCTGAAATGTTTGATAATTTAGTATTTCTATTTGAGAAACATGAAATCGTGGCTGGATCCAGCATTTTTAAAAACAGTATTTATAATGCTTTTCGAAAAATTTACAAATCACATAGCAATGATATCATTAAATAACGTTAAATATAGGTTTTTTGAGTTGTTTCACTCATGGATATAAACTGCCATTTAAATGGTTTACCGTCCATATACTTTTTATGGCACAAGTCAAGATCAGGGGCGAAACGTTATTCTGTGGGACTACAATAGAGTAAGCTTAAGTTTTTGACTAATTTTTTGGCCTGGCTCAGGCATAGGCTTAAGCTTAGGCTTAGGCTTAGGCTTAGGCTTACGTTTAGGCTTAGGCTTAGGATCATGCGTATAATACTGTTCCGCCCCCGTTCTTTACATTGACTCTTATAAACATACCATGTCTAACACTAAAAAATGCCAATTAATTATTTACTGCTTTAGCCTTTTCTCGCATACAGTGTACATGAGTGTACTCACGAATTTTTTCAACCTAAGGTCGACCCTAAGACCGCTCTATGCGGTCTTGCAGCTCAAACCAGTCGGTCTCAAAAATTTAATGTGGTCCAACTGTCTAATTAAGTATTAAATACTTTAACATACCTGCGTCATTGGTCAACGTGCCATTCATGGCCGAAACAGCGCCCCTCACACTCCCTTTGGAGGGCTCATCCCAAAAACGACCCCCACTCTAAGAAGATTTTAAACAGAAAAATGAAAAATATTTTGATCATCGTGAGGGGTTCCCACCTAGGAATTTTGCAGGGGGCCACCTTAGCATGCATCGGCAATACTGCTATTCAAGTAACAGCTGCACGCTACCCGCCAGTTCCCGCGAGTTACCCGGGTACGGGTAACAAACTTTTGGTGCAGATATGCTCGCGGGTAAAAAATAAAATTTCTGCGAGTAAAGCACAACGCGGGTAAAAAACTTTACCCACTTACAGCTACCCACGAGTACCTGCGGGTACCCCGGGTCCGGGTAACAAAATTTTGGTGCAGGTGTACCCGCGGGTAAAAAAATAAAATGCGGGTAAAACGCAACGCGGGTATAAAAATCTTTACCCACTTCCGCCTCTCATTCAAGTAAACGTTAAACACTCGAGTCGCTTACCAACAAAATACAATTCATACTCAAATCCAACTCGTTCGCTAATTGCGTTGATCATATCAATTAAGAATCCTTGCGGTGGTTCTCCGGGTTCAACGTAAACAAACGGGGGTTCGGCAATCGTGACAACTTTTAGCTTTTCTTGACCAAATGCAGTTTGATGCATCAGGCAGACGCTTAACGCCAGGAACCCAATTACCAAATTCATTACGTCGACAATTAATTTGAAGGTATTTCTGGTACTGAAAACACGCATGAAACAGCTTTGAGATTTGAACCGGGAGGGTTAAAATGGTATCACGACAATTCGTTGCACGACAACTTGTAAACATGAAACCTTTGTCGATACAAAACTTTGTTGCCAGCCAATGTAAAGAACAGGGGCGGAACAGTATTACAAGCATATTCCGAAGCCTAAGCCTTACTCTAAGCCTAAGCAAAAGCGTAAGAGTGAGTTTCTTCTGAAGCCTAGCCCATGTGAAGATCAGGGGCGCAACGTTTTCCTGCGAGTCCGCAATAAAATAAGCTTAAGCTTTAGACAATTTTTTCCTTGGCTTAGGCTTAGGCTTTAGGCTTAGGCTTAGGAATATGCTCGTTCTTGTGCTTAGGCTTAGGCTTAGGCTTAAGAATAAGCTTATAATACTGTACCGCCTCTGTTCTGTATATTGGCCCTCAAACCTAACGTTGCCTATAACACTAACCCTCCCAGTCCCAAGCTGTTCCAGTGGACAGGTTGCCAGCCCCTACACTTGAATAATATGATCCGAAATTATTTTCGAATAAGTCTAAAAATCACTTTAGGGTCTCAAGATAAGTAAGTGGTCATAAGAACCAAGTCGAAGCGTCTCAAAAAGCGGTTAGGGGCTGCGGTCAGTAGTTGGACCGTTCTGTAAGAGATGCACTCATCAACAATTGCAGCGGTTGCGTCACAACTTGCAACTGTCACTCAATCAAACGACAAACCAATGCACCCTCAGTAGAAACTTTGTGAGAATTAAACATTAAAAAGTTCCGGAAATTTCCCGTAAAAATCCGCGGAAACTCAGCCTGACTATGCGACAATTATAGTATAACAAAAAAATTATTCAAAATAAAAACAGCACAAACTACAAAACACAGAAAAAAGTATTATATATTTATATATATATTCACTTTTCGCTCGGATAAAAGTGAAATATACCATCCGATATTCAATGCTTTAGCATCTCGATCCTTGTGTGGATCCAGAGCCTTCCCCGGAAACTGTGCAATTTATTAATAACAAAAAAACTCGCAAACAAAATAAGCAAAAAATCAAACACAAGTACTACCTCTTAATACCAAATTTCAGTTATAGGATCAGCGTTGGAGATCCATGGCCCGTGTGACCCCGTTCAAATTCGCGAGTGGATCTCATAACAGTTTCCAACTCAACACAGTTGCTATAGTTTGAACGAGAAAAGCTATTCAAAAACTACTTTATCGTCAAAAATTTCTACTATACAGAATAGTTTCACTTCTGTAGTATAAAGTACAAAACAAACTGTTGTATACAGTACATTCAGTCAGTATTTTTAGGACTTGTTTTTATTGCTAAAATTGCATTTTCGCCTGTTGTAAAAGTGTGCAAAATGTTTTTTGCGTAGTTGCAATTTTTAGCATTTGCTCGACTGGGACAGAAGACAATATTTAAGATTTTAAACTAATTTTATATTAAGATAGCCAAGTTTGGTTGAAATTTTTTTCCGCATATTTTAAGATATAAGAGCCAGTTACTTTCAATTGTTTGTATGTGTAGCACCTATGACCAGTTATATTGAGATATGCAGGTTTACATTTCAAACCACACTATTATTAATATTCGACGCATAGTTATAACCACGGAAGTTATCAATACACTGCAAAAAATGGTGAGTCAAATTGACTCTCTACGAAATAGGTTCTACGGGGCTACATAAACTGAATCAAATTTGACTCCGCCAGAATCAATCGAGCGACTTAGTTGAGTCGAAATTGACTCTTGCGGAGTCGAATTTGACTCACCATTTTTTGCACTGTACAGCAGATACCTGCCGATGGCTTATGTTAAGGTAATAATTATTAAACATTTTCGGCCAAAGAAACTCTAACTCTAAATTGCACAATTGGCATAAATGTCGCAGAAGGTGAAAAGTGACTCACCATGATGCCCCCGTTCAGCTGCTATGATATTATCAAAAATTTCAAGGGTACGGTCATAATTTTTGTCCCCCTGTCTGTAAGAATTATCCGTTTTCAGGGACCCCACAGCGAATTAAATATGCATTTTATAAGCTTAATTGCAATTGTGTTATCGGTCAGCAATGTACTTGTACTTGGGCAAACACCGTTACGCGTTGTAGGTGTGGCTGAGGCGCCGTTCCTGTATAAACGGAGCGATGGAGCGCTGGAAGGTATGTTTTCAGATTCCCTGTGGTCCGAGTCATTTCAACAGAAGTTCCTGCTGCGCATTTTAGCTGGCGTCTTGTTACCCTTTTCGTTGTCGTTTGACACTAACAGGGCATCACTGTGGAATTCCAGTGAGTTGAGTTTAGCTCAGATTGAGTTGAATCCACTCCGAAGTCTGAGGTGTGAATTATGACTTTCTGAGCTCACAATTCTGAATTTGGTTGAACTCATCCTGAGTTTATTAATTAACTTTAGTCGGAACTAAATCAGCTAATAATGAGTTACTATTTATTGTTATTAACTCAGAAATAACCAGAAATAAGTAATTTTCTCTCTGAGTTGATTAATCAAGTCATTAGAATTTACAGTGTAGTTTCTGCTAGGGATCAAGTTGACAGGCACAGTCACTTCTTTACAAGACTACCGCAGAATTCAAATCGAGGTACACTGCAAATTGCAATGAGTTAATCAACTCGGACGGAAAGTTAGTTATTTCTGAGTGAACAGGAAACTTTAGCTCGCTCTGAGTTTCGTTAATGCGTACTCTGAGTTGAGTTGATTACGGAGAAGTTGATTAATTAAACCAGAACGAATTGAATCAACTCAGAATTCTGAGTTCTGATCGTCCAAACTCAGACTGAGTGACTCGACTCATTCTGAGCTAAAATCAACTCACTAGAATTTTACTGTGTACCTCGAAAAGAGACATATGATACTTAATGTAATTTCCACAATATCAAGCGTACACCAGGTAACATTTGAGGGGGAAGTGTAATGAACACTGAAACCAAAAAAGTTTCAGAGGCTGCACGCTGAAGCCAAAAATGCTTCTTGTGGCCATCACACAGCCCCCCTCAACAGTCACCTCGCGTACGCATGATATTGTGGGAATTGCATGAAGCTTATGCCAAACAAAGTTAATTTCTTGCGTTACCTGCTTTAATCACTGGTGCAATAAACAGGGTATGGGGTTGAGTACAGAACGTATTTTTCTGAGGTCAGAAAACGGGCTGTGAACCGAGACAAAAACCGGAAAATGTTTGCTGTTTTGGTTGGTTTTTTTATTTCAATTACAAGTTTAGACTAAGACTTTGATTTAGATTCAACTGAAAATTGAGTTTCTTGTATATATAGAATGAAGTTGACGGTACTTTTTGGCATTTCGTTTCGAATATTAATTTTAGTGGGTGACAGAACTCTTAAATTCTAACCAATCAGAATTTGATTCAGCAAATGTTGAAAATCATTTTTAAATAGAGACTTTAGCTATAAATACGCCATACGTGTACCTTCAGGCTACTTGATGGACCTGCTCGAAGAATTGAAATCTCGAATCGGGTTTGAATACGAGTTGAAAGTCCGTGAAGACGGTGCGTACGGAGTCGTTCAACCTGACGGAAGTTTCAATGGACTCATTGGAGACTTACAATCGGATACTGCCGATGTTGCCCTTGCGCCGTTGTCAATTTCGTCCGACCGGAACAAAGTGATTGATTTCAGCTCACCCTATATGGAAGTCGAAATCGCGATGATGGTAAAACGGCCTGAGAAAGGTATTAAGTCGTTGAGAAAATACGGACCTGGATGATTTCTAAGGGCGTCCCCACAAACGGGCCCAAATTTGGCTTGTGTCCCCCATATAAACTCGGTCGAAAAGTAAACCATCGTGAATTGCAAGTGTAGGGACCCCTCGAAATTAATATTCGGTGTCTCAAAAAATTGATTTTTCCGCGGACACCTCTGACCATTTCAATGATTTTATTAATCTGTTGTCCCGTAGAGATCAAAAATATTTACTCGCTCGCTACCAGGGTACCTGAAACCGGAAGTCTGCCTTTCAACTCCAGCTCCGTCAAAAAATAATCAACCTTCGGCTCCGGACTAAGGTCAACTTGAAACCGGATGCTTGCCAAATTCGGTAAGAAAAATTTTCGCACTTAAAACTTGTGCCCTTCAGTGACGTCATATCTAACAGAGTGGGTCGATTTTGAAAATTTTAATTTCATAAAATTCTAAAAATCGCAAAGTTTATATACAAATTCATCGGCAAAATGTCACAAATTATTGTTCAAATTTACCAAATTGAATAATATTTTTGTTACTTAAATTAGTTTCACTTCCGGCCTCGGTTTTTTCACCTCCGGTTGCACTCTGCTCGCGCTGCGTTCGCTTCAAAACTGCTTTCAGCTCTTCGAACCGAAATGTTGTTGATTTTGCTACCCAATGACGGTTGAAATTTCTATGATGAAACGATCAAAGAACGGTAAACTGTTGCAGTCTCAGCAACACTGCACATCCCATAATTTGCACAGGTTTTTAGGTTTAGGTTCACCGATTCAAGCGCCATTTATAATATTTTAGGCGAAAAACTTGAATTTGATTCAATCATTGATATGGTAAGCACTGGTCGAGCGTACGGAACACTGAAACAAGGAGTTATATACGATTATCTGAAACGGTCTGAGTTTACGCTGTACAAAGAAATGTTCGACGTTATGGAGAATATGTTCAAAGATCAAGCGTTTCCAAATACTGTCAGCGAAGCTATTGATAAGGTTAGACAATTATTTATTTATTTACATTTTACATATTTTATATATACTTTGGATTTTTTAATAGTTCCAAAACATCGGCCCATGTAAAGATCAGAGGCGGAACGTTGTTCTGTGGAACTGCAATAGAGTAAGCTAAGGTTAGACAATTATTTATTTACATTTTACATATTTTATACACTGTAAAAAATACTGAGTCAAATTGACTCTCTCCGAAATAGGCTCTACGGGACTACACAAACTGAGTCGAATTCGACTCCGCCAGAGTCAAACGTGCGACTTAGTGAGTTGAATTTGACTCTGGTGGAGTCGAATTTGACTCAGTTTGTGTAGTCCCGTAGAGCCTATTTCGGAGAGAGTCAATTTGACTCACCATTTTTTGCAGTGTATATATACTTTGGATTTTTTAATAGTTCCAAAACATCGGCCCATGTAAAGATTTGGGGCGGAACGTTGTTCTGTGGAACTGCAATAGAGTAAGCTTAAGCTTTAGACTAATTTTTTTGCTTGGCTTATGCTTAGGCTTAAAAAATATGCTCATTCTTACGCTTAGACTCAAACTTAAGCTTAGGCTTAGGCTTAGGAATATGCTTATAATACTTTTCTGCCCTGTTCTTTGCATCGGCCGAAAAATCAAAAAACATTCTACTTGCATTTTTAGTCCACGTAGGGTAGATCGTTTTTCTGCGGGATTGCAATAGACTTAAAGTTTAAGACCCGTAGCCAGCTCACCTTGCTAGGGGGGCTAAGAATTCTTCAAGACGAGCGTAAAAGGGTTTTCAATGAGTAACATGCAAGGTTGAAAATTTTCTAGGGGGGGGGGGGCAAAATCTTTCCAAGGCGTGGGCTGAGCCCCACTGACCTCCCTCTTGGCTACCGGCCCGTGGCATATGAAATGTTTTCAATTTCATCTGAGATTCAGGCGTATTATAGCTTATCTTAGCGGTAAGACTGATTGGTTTTAATGTGTATTTTGATTTTATTTTTTCTTTCAACGAACTTATATATTTATACCTATACATATATATACATATATATAAAGATATATATATGTGTATATATGTTTTCGACAAAAAAGAACTATTTTATTCGCTCTAAAACTGCATCCAAGGTCAGAGCGATATTTTAAACGAAACAACCCAGACGCTCATAGATTAAATGAACAAATGCGTCAATAGATTTTTGAGACAAAACTGTCAGACGAAAATAGGCGTTGCTTTACAGATACTCGAAACAGTTTTTCTCCGGCAACAAACTTTAACCCATAAGGAACATACGACTTTTCAGTATCCGCTGTCGTTGTCATCGAAACATTACTAAAGTAGACTGTATAGTTTTAGACTTATTCTTACGCTGAGGCTTTGAGACATGAAGCTACTGGCAGAATCAGATATTTCGGCAGTTTTGTAGCTTGCAAGCGATACGAGCGAAAAGCCAACTGCAAATTTAATGCGAAATCTTAATGCAAAACTTTGGTTTTTATCCTTGTGTATTCCATGATTGATATACAAAGTTAGTATAGCGTATCTCGGATACCGTAAGCCAGAAGAAACAGGGACAGTATGCAGAAAATATTTGGGGGGCACCGAATAATTTTGTGAGCCCCCGTACAATTGCAATTCAAGATTGTTTACTTTTAGACCAAGTCTATTTAGGAGGGGCACCAGCCGAATTTGAGGGGGGCCCCGTGTGGACGCCCTTGAGAAGAAATCGATAAAAAAATTAAATAAAATAAGTCAAAAATCAACCAATAGCATTAAATTTTCAGATCGTCAAAGACAACTTTGTCTACTTGGAAGAATCCCCATTCGCCAAATACTGGGAGCAAACCAACTGTTCCGTGATTGTGATTCGTGCAAATATTCCAATCGCAAGCTACGCGCTTGGATTCGCCAAAAATTCACCAGTACGAAATCAGTTTGATCCAGAGTTGATCGCAATGAAAGAAGATGGAACACTTGACAAGTTGTGGGATAAATGGTGGCGTTCACAGCGGCGTTGCAAACCACTCGAAGTCTGCATGTGTTCTGACCAAGGTAGCTATTTAAGCTCCAAGGACAGATAACCGTCGATTCAGGATGTTCTCGTTAGGGCAATAGGCGGATCCAGGATGTTTTGGTGGGGATAAGAGACGGATCCAAGCACTGGCGGATCCAGAGGAGGGCGGGGGGAGGGCGAACGTTCCCCATCAGAAATCTTTTGTGTTAAATTGGTAAGATTCCTGCCTTACAATTTTTCCCACAGAAAATTTTCTGTAAAAAACCAATTTTTCCCGCAGAATTTTTTATGATAAAATGGTAAGGTCCTTAACTTACAATTTTTGCGCTTCATAACGTTTACCAGCCCGCCCGTCGGTCAGAAATTTTTGGATCCGCCTCTGGATCCAAGTTGTTCTGATGGGCGCAAGCGGCGGACGCATGTTGTTTTGAAAAACTAAAATACTTCATTCAAATATATGTTTATATCTAAAAATATTAATTTCAGGAAGCTCTGGCGATCCGTCCAATCAAAATCGACTAGAATTTGGCGTCGAAAGCGACTCTTATGGCCGCAGTTCGTCGCAATCCGACGATGTATACACGGTACTGTTACATCGGGACGGGTATCCATTTTCCTACCGTACCTCGTATCTTTCTGGAAGCCGTGGGTACTCAGTAGATCTTGTCAACGCGCTTGCCAAAGGCCTCGGAGTTAGGTTTCGAGCAAACGCGTTAACCGCTTGGGGATGGCCTCAAGCTGACGGTACGTTCAACGGAATGATCGGCGCCCTCGAATCAGGAAGCGCCGTCATTGCAACCGGACCATTTACGGTCCCTAATCCCGATGTTAGCGGCCCGAGCGAACTGTTCAAAGCTCGCGAGAAAGTTGTCGACTTTTCTGATCCGATTATGAGCGATGTCAAGATTGGGATGTTAACCGGACGGCCGGCGAACGCCGGCAGTGAAAACGGTGTCGGCGATAACGGACGCGGAAATGGCGGCGGAACCACTGGCGCTGACTCAGGCGGCGAGCTGCCGTTTGAATCGCTAGCTCAACTTGCCGAGTACATAGGCACTGAAGACGGTGCTAACGTAGCACTGGTTACAGTTCGCGATAGCTATGTACTTGATTTTATTGAACAATCAAGCGATCCGGTCTTGGTTCAAATAGCGACTAAGCTAAGCGGTGACGGACTATATGTTGACACCATAGACGAAGGCGTCGAGTTGATCCGTCAAAACTCAAACAGTGGCGGCCAGAACGGGGCCACAGCGGGCGGCTCGGGCGTGCTCGGGTTTGGAACTCAAGACAGTCTACCGACGAACCAAGAAAAACTGTACGTATTTCTCGAAGAAGCACCGTTTACAAGTGCGTACGCGGCGAAAGAATGCGACTTAATCTCACTTGATACTGAATACATTCTGGGCGACTACGCGTTCGCACTGATCAAAGACAGTGAGTTCACACGGCAAGTGAACTATTTGCTTGGAAGCTACGAACGCGACGGGACGCTGAATGCGCTGGAGCGCTATCATTGGTTTTCAGTTTGCCCAAAATATGTCACACAAATGGACGCGAAACGAATTTTGTTAAGTTTTGGCTGATTGGATTTAAAACGGGGGGTCTCGTTTTATAAAATTTCAAACTTTGGCGCAAAAAGATCAGGGGCAGAACGTTTTTCTGTGCTACTAGAAAAGAATAAGCTTAACCTTTGGACCATTTTTTTTGCTTGGTTTATTCTTAGGCTTAGGCTTAAGCTTAGGAATATGCTCATTCTTACGCGTAGGCTTAGGCTTAGGCTTAAGCTTAGAAATATGCTCATTCTTACGCTTAGGCTTAAGCTTAGGCTTAAGCTTAGGAATATGCTCATTCTTACGCTTAGGCTTAAGCTTAGGCTTAAGCTTAGGAATATGCTCATTCTTACGCTTAGGCTTAAGCTTAGGCTTAAGCTTAGGAATATGCTCATTCTTACGCTTAGACTTAAGCTTAGGCTTAAGCTTAGGAATATGCTCATTCTTACGCTTAGGCTTAGGCTTGGGAATATGCTCATTCTTACGCTTAGGCTTTCAGGCTTAGGCTTAGGCTTAAGCTTAGAAATATGCTTATAATACTGTTCCGCCCCTGTTCTTTACATTGGCCCAAACTTTTTACAAGCTAAACTTCAAATCAGAACTGAATTATTCGTTTTCATACATAGATTTTGCTATTTTGTGATAGTCTAAAATATGTATAGCGCATGGTTTTGCTGCGCAGGTTCTCAAACATAGCCAGAATCTATGGCATTTTTCGGTAGCAATAAACTTTGTTAGTCTTAAAACGAAATAACATTTTAGAAATATAAAAAATTACTTTGAGTTTTATCAACAGTTTTCTTATCACGCTCAGTTAGCATACGGTTCCAACGGAATTATGATTACGATTAAAATTCCGATAAAATTTGGATTCGATTCCGATTCCGACAAAATCTACTTTCGATTGGAATCCGTGCTCTGCAAAAAAATGGTGAGTCAAATTGATTCTCTCGGAAATAGGCTTTTCCTGACGACACCAACTGAGTCAAAATTCGACTCCGCCACAGTCAAATTGAGTCGAATTTGACTCTGGCGGAGTCGAATTTTGACTCAGTTTGTGTAGTCGGGAAAAGGCTATTTCGGAGAGAGTCAATTTGGCTCGGCATTTTTTGCCGTGTGCTAGTTTAGGCAATAAAGTGCTCACACACAAATGCGTTGAGAAAATCCTAAATTCAAATTTTTGTTTTAAAATAACCAGTCATATTTTCCCTTTAAAACTTGGAATTATATATCTGCAGGCTGCAGGTCTTTAAAAGATGTAACAAACACACTACAAAAAATGGTGAGTCAAATTGACTTTATCCGAAATCGGCTCTACGTGACTACAGAAACTGAGTCAAATTCGACTCCGCCAGAGTCAAATATGCGATTCAGTGAGTCGAATTTGACTCTGGCGGAGTGGAATTTGACTCAGTTTGTGTAGTCCCGTACAGCCTATTTCGGAGAGAGTCTATTTCACTCACATTTTTTTGCAGTGCAAGCAGTTGTGTTCAAGTCAACCAGTACTTACATAGAATTCATGTTACATTCATATTCAGCAAAAAATAGTTTTCTGGTTTTGTATTATTTTGCCTTATAATGAATTTTAACGTACATTTTTATACAATTAAAAATCTTCTACATTTCAGTTAACATTTAAGCGAACGTAACTCTTGTTCGAATGAATAGAAATATTAAAAAGCTAAATCTAGGTCCAAATTCTCAAATGCATATAGCATCTATCACCAGGTAGCGATAGGTTTTCAAACGAACCAACGGTTAGACATGCAAGTTTCAATTTTGACACCGAATTATAAACCAAATCAAGTGCAAAAAATGTACGGAATTTCGAACTTTGGCATTCACTGGTTCGAAAGTTACATCTGTTGATAACCAATGATAGGTAGTACACACATTTGAGAATACGAGGCCCTAAACTTAACCTGACGATAATAACCGTTATCTGTGTGACGACTAAAATGTTGAAGCCTCAGTGTAAGCGAACGCATAAAGGCCTACAATTTTCTCTGGAACTCGTTCTATATATAGGTGCCGTTGAGTTATGCAAAAATCCATAAATTTTATCCTTCTAATCTTTGATTAGTTGGGCCCAATAGAGTGAAGTTTAAGCTTTAGACGAAATTTTTTGCTTAGACACAAAACTTTAATGAATGTGAAAGCTTGAATCCTGCGGTAACCAAATTGAGATATATACATCCAAAAAAATTTCAGTACACCAAAATGTTGTTAGCAAATAAAATCACTTTGAAACTTTGGCTGAAACTTTTATTCGTTTCTTTTAAAGGTTTTAACAGTTCATAACTGAAGGTTTGTTAATTATCGATAAAAAAATTGAAAATTTTTTATAAAAGACTTTCTTGGGCATAGGCATTTCGGAAGTATATTTCTTTTCATTAAGTTTTTAAGCTTTCTGCAGCATAAATTAAAATGTAACCAGGATCGCTCAATTATCTGGCACGAAAAGCAAAAATTTACTAAGTCAAAAACAAGCAATAAAAATATAATACAGACAAAATAAATATATTTAAAGAAATATGCTGGTGAGGTTCCTGTTTGAATAATTTAGTTTCAGCATTTGATACAATATTGTTCTTATCAGGGTGTAACCGGATATCCGTGTTCCGTAGAAATTGGTGTCCGTTTCCGTTAGTGAAATACCAGAAATTCCGCTATTTTTAGGCTTAAAATTAGTTATAAATCAATTATGAAATTCATCCAAAATTTTAAAAATTTTGAAGCATTTTTCTTTTAAATTTTTTGAAAACCAGGTGAATATTTGCACGCCTCAATTGTATTGGCAGAAAATCAAACATCTTTGAAACTTTTATACTTCAATATCCGTTTTCCATTTCCGTAATTTTGATCACTATCCGTTTCCATTAATAATACTATCAGTTTACACCCTGGTTCTTATACATAATGTTGTACCTTTTCTTATATTTTGGGGCAACTTTCCAATTTTAATTCGCCCAAATCTGTTTAAAAACAAAATGAAAACAATTTATAACCCTAGAAAAGTAATGTTAAAATTACATACTTCTACTGTCTGCGACTCCGTCAATTTCATTTTCTGCTCCACCCTTTCAATTTTTATGAACTGAAGTATGCCTTTGAATAAATATTTATATATATATATATATATATATATATATATATATATATATATATATATATATATATACACAAATAAACTACAACATCAAGGGCAGACCCAAATGCAAAATACAAAGCGTAAATGGTGTTCGTTAACCTTACAAAAAAATGAAGTCCATTCCAATTATCTTCGAAATATAACTTCGAACGCTTACAGGTGATGCAGTAACTCCATGCTTTCAAGACATCCGGAACCGCCCATACTGTTTCCATGATAAAATATGCCGGTACATCTGGCAAACACAATACCCGAACCATAACCTTGAGCTGGCACAAAAGCGAACATAAATATAAATAATATGGCTATAGAAATACAACTAAGCAGCATCAAAATATACTATTAACAAGCAAACCTACGGTCAAAAACTTTATATCGCGTAAGAAAATATATCAACATAACCCGATAATAGGGGTGGTTCAATGGAAGGTTGCTGCCCCCCCCCCGTTTTGTACGTGTAGCTAACTTTGACGAGCAATACGTAAACTGAAAAATTGAAACCTGAAAACTACAAACAATAAAACCCCGACCGTCACCCCCGAAAAATCATGCGAGACCGTCAGTATCATATATA